>WAAD01039278.1:47707-83717 GCA_013389945.1 Fregata magnificens
GAAAAGTATATTGTTTATGGTCTTCCTGGTTTTTTTTCCAGATTTAGAGCAGTAACATAGCTTAGTACTCTGAGTGACCTGCAGAAGGAGTCTTTTACTCCAGATGTAATACCTAAGGAGAGAAAGCTTCTAAAATTGAGCACCTGCAATAGAGGATGTAAATGACCTAATATCTTAAAACAGAGAATGTTAATCCCTTCTTCTAAGAGCACATTTATATTTTGATCCTCAGAATAATTTTCTGTACTGTAAATACAAGTAATTGAAACAAGCTTTCTTGAAATTCTGACTCAGCTTCCTAATCACCAAAAAGGGGTAAAAAAATGGTGGTTGGCATTCCTTTGTGCTCAGCTATATGTAACTCTAAACTCAATAAATAACAATTATTGATCATCCATCTATTGATGGATGATTAGTGATCACTCCTCATAAAATGTCAAAAACATCTATGCATCTACTCTAAGTTTCAACAACCTTACATTGCACACATGCAATTCTTTATTGGATCTTGCATTAATGACTTCAGAAAATTTAAATGTATGTAATTCATCTGGCTTTCAGAAATGTGTTTATCATTTTCAAATCTTAACATATATAAGACATTAATCCATTTTCATTAACTTCAAAGAAAAACAATCTTTGTCTTTTTAGGTCATGGGATGCACTAATTGTTCGTGGGTCTTTTTTCCTGTAAAGACTCTGTTTTATCATGAAACAATCACTAGCTAGATGATTTAGTGCTACCAAAGAAAGCATTTCATGATGACCCCTATCTTCTCACTTTCTTACATGTTCAGGCTCATCACAGTGAAAGAAAAGGCAGAAAATAATTTCTCCAATTTATTATTGCATTTGTCTGGAGGCAATTTTCTGACTGAAATGACACAAAATCCACTGGGAAAAAAGAGCTATGGACCCTATAAATATGCAGCCATCACTCCTCTGATCAAGCTTTTCACTATGTTGCTATGACTGTCATAACAAGCAGAAATGTTACGGGAGAAAAATAAAAAGGTTTTTGTTTTAAATTCCTTGGTGCATTCCCTAGCACCCACAAAATTGCTGTCTATTGTAGGCACCACAGAGTCTGAAAAATTATTACACGCACAGTTGGCAGCTGCTGTCAGCTGAGACAGTAGCTGTTATTCACTTCATAATGTCAGAGTCAATATTTAAAAAATCATTACAGCTGCCTATTCTTCAGTGCATTATGTTAATGAGGATTATTTGGGCAATTGTTTTTCTTTTGCTCCCTATCAGAATCTCCTGATATACTCCAGCTTTCTCCTCTTTCCATTTACTATTTATCAAATAAAACACAGAAGAAATATATCAGAGGAATGACATAAAAATTGTTTGCCTGGACAGAATACAGCCAGTATTATCTTCTGCTGCTTGTAGACTCATCATTACTACATTTTCATGTATCCAATTACAATTTCTGTAAGCCAGGAGCCTCAGATTCTGCCAGCAATGTGCTGCAGCTGCCACATTGCTCCCTCTTCACTGAGTGCGACTGAGTTTTGCAGATAGACAATATTACCATTCTGATTCAAGTTAACAGGAGTATGATGTGGTAAAAAATCTGTCAGCCGGTCCAAAAAGGCTGAGAGCACTTATTTGGCCTTTTGCACTTCACTTTGCGATCTAGCTGGACAGGACTACAGCTAACTGCAGAAATATCTCTTATCCGCTCTGTTGGGCGGCAGTAGATTAAATAGTGAACCCAATCAGTCTGGAAAGAGATACGTATTTAGTATGAACAGACAGCTGTGTGGAGGTTGGTAACTAGGACTGTTGCCTTCTGCATGAAGCTCAGGAAGCACTAAATGGGAATTGGCTCAGTCCTAGAGAAGCAGCATTTTGTTATTGTTGTTATTGTCTACATGATCTAAGAAGAAGTGAGTATGGATGGAGGCCTGATTCAGAGTGAAGCTTAGGGGAATACTATATATTCAATTTTCTACAGGCTGGTAAGAAGAAAAAGTTCACAAAGAGGTCCTGAAGTCAACAAGCAATATTATAAGTTCCGCAGAATGTCTGAACCCATGAACGAAAAATTCAAATGAGAGCTCCCTAAACCCTTAGAAGCTCACCTGTATATAAATAATAATTATGTTTCTAGCTCCTGCAGGTGCTGAACTTCACAGACTCAAAAAAGGCAACTGTGGCCTGATTTGCCAGCTGTCCTGAAGGAGCACTAGTTCCCTATTTGTTTTCACTTGAACTGTTCTCCACAAAAAACTTGGGTATTTTTTTTCTTCTATACATGTACCTTTTTTGAAACAGTAGTCTACTTCTATTCCCAACAGTGGAATTCATAATTCTAAAAAGGGCATTATAATTTCAGATTTGAGCAACTCAGTCTGCATATTTGTGTATTCAAGAGATCTACCCAAATAAGAAGCATAAATTATTTATTTTGTTTTTACCTGGTACCAAGGGTCAAGCACTCATCTTTGATGAGCTGATAGCCTTTTTTGGCCTCTCAGATCAACAGAAAAAAATGGAAGGGGGAAAAAAGTCTATGATTTTTATTCTTCACAAGCCTTCTTTATGTATACTGAGTATCAGTTGAACAAAGACACAAGCTATGCTGAGAATAGTAATACAGTCTGCAAAAGCCACCCACCAAATAAGGAGCTGATAAAACAAAGAAGTGACAAGCCAAAGGGAAAAAAGCATTATCTGACTTGCATATTCAAATGTAAATATGCAGATTTAAAATGTCCAGCTCTATTCCACTATGAACCACCTTTCAGCCGCTGATCCTGGAATTATGGTAAACTTTGACAATCTCATTTCATCTGTTTCTAATTACACTTTCCTTTCCTTAAGTATAAAGAGTGTCCCAATTTTTTTTTTCCTTTATATACCTATATTATATTAAATGGAATTTTCCCTCTGCCCAGCATATTTTTCCTCTTTTATTTTCTTCTTTTATTTTACTTGCTTTGCATATATTCCTCAATTCCCCACAAAACCACTTTTTTTTATTCTTTTTTCTTTTTTTTTTCTGGCTTAGTGAAAATGAGCTAAGAACAGCCAGGAAACTGCAGTACCAGTAGCATTGCCCAACAGAGAGCTGGCAGTGCCTTCACACTTTTTGGAGAGTTTTCCCTACCTTCCATGAACATAGTGTAGCATAAATACTTCAAATCCTTCAGGTGGCTGGAGGGCACATTTTCAGTTCATTAGAGGAGCAAAAAATTGAAGGAGAGATACTATCATAGAATTGTTGGAGGAAAACCAACTTAGCTCTTTCTTCCTCAGCTAATTTATTAAAGAACAAGAGCAACAAAAAAGAGAGGGAAAAAACCTGTTCAGAAATGCCACTGCTGTGATTTGAAGGAGTTATTGGGTGCCTGTCTAGTTACCAGAGGCTTTTATTGATTTTTCTGACTCTCCCTGGCTGTATATTCTGTTTTGTGATACAGCCAGCCTGTCCCAGTCCTAGGTGGATCTGTTGGATTGGGTCTGTGTCTGCAGCATATCATGAGAGGCGTAACATGAAAGATAGGTCAGCTGGGAAACAGCAAATGATAATCACCAGCAGCATGCAAGTCAGCATTTTTCCATTTTCAAAATACTTTGGAAAAACCTCAAGATTTCTATTAAATTCATATTATTTTAATGAAAACTTTAATTTAGTCTTAAAACTAAAATTTATCAGTTTTGACAGGAACTTTCAAAAGAAATCTCAAGGCAAGCTTTTTGAGTCACCTCCTTAAAACAGACATCAGATTCTTTCCTATGACTTATTTGACAGATTTTTAAGTTTCGTACATTCTCGGTTTCCTTTTTTTAAAATTTTGCTTTTTATTTCTTTTTACAGTAGAATTACCTAAACACTAGAGAGAACTAGGAAACATTAGCACTCCTTCTCCAGATGGAGACCCCACATTCTCCATGCATTTTCTGTTCTTCTTAGAGCAAACTGTGCTCACTGAGCTGAAATAAATAATGTTATTACAACATAAAAACTATTGTCATGTAAAGCTCAAGCTCAGTATTTTTCTTTTATTTATATATTGTGCCCTAATTAGCCACTGTTGGTTCAAAAAGGATTCCTCCAATTCCATTCATCTTTCCCCAGCCTACCATTTTGCTCTTCAAAACCCTAAAATATCCTGGCTTTGTCAGCAAGGAAATGCTGTTAAATGACCGAATAGCCTTGGGATTTTTTTTTTTTCCTGGTCATTCAGTCAACTTCCTTCTCTTGGCAGGCTCTACTGGTTTTTTTCTTGGTACGTTATCTGTTTTTGTGACACTTCAGAAGTTTATCTGGCTGAATTGAATTTTCAGTATGACATTTTAATATATTTTTTCTGTAGAGTCTTTGATTCAGGTAATGATAACAACAATGATAAAAAACAAGGGCATGAGTATAATGGGAATTTTATACAAAAGAACTTTTTATTATTTCATTCCATCTCAGTCTTAATCTAATCAGATTTCTACCCTTTTTTACTACCATTTGACTAAAACAAAAACTTCCTTTAAGGTTTAGAATTTAAGTTTTGTTCTGCGTTTAAAGGCAAAGTGCCCAATTTAAACCTTTAACCATATTCATTCCCCAAACACAATTTCTTAAGTAATATCCTAACAGGTTCCTTTATTTTTTATTAATAACATTTGCCTTACAAACAGGTGTTTTCTTGTCAGTTAATAGACTGCTTCTACTTTTTTTTGATCACTTTAGAAGTCTACTTTACCACCCCTTTTCATTCTCAGTCATTAGATTTATCTGAGTGCCTGAAATTTAAGACTCTATCCAGTAACGGATCTAGAGGCCAAATTCCTGATTTTAAAATGCTTAAAATAAAGAGGTACCTAAAGCAGTGTGTTTGGATGCACAATTCATTAGAGAATTAAGTAGCTCAGGAAAAAAAAAGAAAAGGAAAAAAACCCACAAATCCAAACCTTTCTTCCTTTAGTGGCTGACAGAGGCAGACAAAGATTCTAGCAAGGATCAAGCCAGACTAGCCACATGTGAAATTCTGTACCAGCAACTGGAGTGGGGCTATAGACTTGGGGTTGCTATGTCTAGGTGCCAGCAACTGGAGAAACTGGGATCCAGGTGCAGCTAATGGGCAGTCTGTCTGAGACCAGGTGCTGGGGAGATCCACCTTGTACATATATATATTCTTACTAGTGAACTTCCATCCTGCTCAGCCATAGAGGGAGCAGGATGAGGCCATTGCTGCTGTTTGTGTCTCTGCGCGTGCTCTGAATGTCTGTCTGTGATCTGTGCGATTGGCCATGTATATACATATATTTGTGGTATATGTGTGCACCCTGTATGTGTGCACGCCTGACGGGAGTGCATTGTTTGCCTCACTATTGATTGCACCTGGGGCCATGGAGCTGCAGCAACCTCATCTTTACCAAGCTTTTGGATCAGGTGTGATATATTTTCCTCTAACAGCAAGTACTGCCAACTGCCAACAACAAGAGCTGGCCAATATCAATGTGAAGGCATACTTGAAAATCATTGAAAGGTCATGGAGTTTGGGGGACATTACTGAGCATTGAAAAAAGGAAATCTCACTCTGGTCTTCAGGAAGGGCAAGAAGGAGGATCTGGGGAACTACAGTCTGTTCACAATCACCTTGGTGCTTGGGAAGGTGACAGAGCAGACAATTTTGGAAAACGTATGAAGGACAGAGAGGTGACAGGGAAGAGCAAGAATGAATTTACAAAGGGGGAAGTCATTCCTTATCATCCTGATAGCCTTCTGTAAAGAGATGATTGCAGCGGTTGATAAGGGGAAAGCAGTGGATGTTGCCTATCTGGACTTTAGAAAGGCTTTTGACAGTGTGTCCCATAACATCCTTATAGACAAACTGCTGATGTATGGACTAGACAAGTGGACAGTGAGATAGACTGAAAACTGCTTGAACTGCTGGGCGCAGAGGGTTGTGAACAGCGGCACAAACTTCAGCTGGAGGCCAATCTCCAGGGACTGATACTGGGGTCAATATACTGTTTAACCTCTTCATTGATGACACAGATGATGGGATAGACTACACCCTCAAGAAGTCTTCAGATGAGAGAAAAGTGTGTGGGGGTAGTTGATACACCAGATGAGTGTAGTGCCATTTAGAGGGACTGAGCAGTTGGAAATCAGCTTGGCAGAGAAGGACCTGGCAGTCAGAGTAGACACTGAGTTAGACATGAGTCAGCAATGTCCCTTTGTGGCAAAGGCGGCCAACAGTCTCCTGGGCTGCATTAGGAAAAGCATTGCCAGAAGGTCATGGGAGGTGATCCTTTCCCTTTACTCAGTGCTGGTAAGACACATCTAGAGTGCTGGATCCAGGTCTGGGCTTCCAAGTGCAAGATAAACAAAGGCATACTAGAGCAGAGAAGAGAGGCACTGGACACAGGAACTTCCCTTTAAACATAATAGAAAACATTTATACCTTGGGGTGCTTAAACACTGCAACAGACTTCCCAGAGAGGTTGTGGGGTTTCTACCCTTGGAAATATTCAAAACCTGACTAGACACAGTCCTGACTAATCTGCTCTAGCAGACCCTGCCTTAAGCATGAGAATTGAAATAGCCGATCTCAACAGTTCACTTCTCAATCACTCTTTTATTCTGTAATTTAAAATAAAACAATGGTCTCCACTGACTTTTTCTGCAGTGTAGCAAGTGCTATTGAAGAGGTTCTAGCGTACTTGGAGGTTGAGTCCTTCTAAGAACTGAACTGGAAAATTATCTGGTTTCTGAGTACAACTGAATTGTGATGAGTTAACGTTGGCTGGCTGCCAGGTTCCCACCAAGCCGCTCTCTCACTCCCCATCAGCAGAACAGGGGGAGAAAATAAGATAAAAAGCTCATGGGTTGAGATAAAGAGAGGGACACCACTCACCAGTTACAGTCATGGGCAAAACAGATGCAACCTGAGGAAGATTAATTTAATTTATTGCCAATTAATAACAGGGTAGGATAGGGAGAAATAAAAACAAAACTAAAATCACCTTCCCCCCACCCCCTTCTTCCCAGGCTCAACTTCTCTCCTGACTCTTCTACTTCCTCCCCCTGAGAAGTGCAGCAAGGATGAGGACTGGAGGTTGTGGTCGGTCCATAACATGTTGTCCCTGCCACTCCTTCCTCCTCACACTGTTCTCCTGCTTCAGCATGGGGTCCCTCCCACAGGGTACAGTCCTTCACAAACAGCTCCAATGTGAGTCCTTTCCACAGGGTGCAGTCCTTCAGGAACAAGCTACTCCAGTGTGGGTCTCCCACAGGCCACCATTCTTGCCAGAAAACCTGCTCCAGCATGGGCTCCTCTCCACAGGCCACAGTTCCAGCCAGGAGCCTGCTCCGGCATGGGCTTTCAACAGGCTGCAGCTTCCTTCAGGGCACACCCACCTGCTGCAACATGGGGTCCTCCACAGGCTGCTGGGTGGATACGTGCTCCAGCATAGTCCTCCATGGGCTGCACCTGCACCCAATATACAAATGTAGGCTGAAGAGTTGCTCAGACTAGGTAAAAAATCCAGCTGCCTATGTAGCATCAAATAAGGTTTAAAATTAAGTGCCTTAGAAGTAAAATCTGAATTTTGTACTTAGATTATTAAGTATAGTTTAAATTTCTCCTCCTGGCACCTAAGTAGCTGTTGGGATCTAGACCTTAACCCTCATCTAATTTAACACTAATATGCAGTGCAGAGAAAACAGTGTGAATACAAGTAGAAACAGAGTGTTGCCTTTCATTTGCATTATTAGCCTTCAAGACTACAGCAGCACCAGTGCCAAGAGTGGACTCCTCATTAAAAAAAAAGTATTTTTTTGTAAGTTTAACTATATCATTTTTACTTCTATTGAATTTGTTCACCAGTCACCTGTCTTACAAAGCCAAGTAGACTTCAAGCTGTCACGCTGTTTTCAGCTGCTATCTCGAATATGGCTTCCCAAGAGACAGAAGCTCATTCCAGCCGCTGAATCAGGTGTCCCTGTGAAGATGAGTACTAAGAACATAAGCTTGTAGTTTTGGCTTTTCAGTTTCTCTGCTGTCAGACTTCTCCTAAGTAAAATTTTGCACAAATTTGAATCTGTTTCCCTGGCAGCTGAGGGGTTCTAAATATAAGAATCTGATTTTGACAGACTTGAAATAAATAAGTCTAGGATTATTTTAAGTCCTGTTGTTTTATCTTTGTAAGATAACATTTTGACATGTTACTCACATGTACTGAAATTTTTTGAATTAATTTGCAAACACAACAATTATGTCTATATTGGTAAATAAAGTGGCACAGACCAAACTCTGACCCCAAGAACAGACGGCATAGCATGGTCTGTGTCCTCACTGTTTGGGAGTTTTTCCCTCCAGAGCAGGCTACCCACAGTCTCTTTGTTGTGCGTGGCCCTGGTCCTCCTTTGAGCAGCATCTGATACCCTGTGAAACATGTTTACCGCGTGGCCCTCTGAAATGTTATATGTACACATATATTCCAACTCAAAGCGTATGAAACACTGGGAGTGTTATACTGTACCCCACCAGTAGGTCAGTTTATTTTATAACTCTGATTAATTTATTCCATCCCTTTGGATGAGAACTGAGGACATTTACAGGTGCAAAGGCTGGAGTGGACTCCTTTGGGGGACTTTGTAGGTAAAGGGAACTTAAACCTGGAGCAGTTTTCATCCATACTGCCTTTTGGGGGAAGAATTTACAATTAAATAACCCCCCAAGTTATGCCCAGACTTTGTCTTGGAATCAGCTAGATGCGGTGGTCCAAAACAGAGACAGGGAGAAAATTAACAGTTAAGTGCATGGTCAGGAAATTATACTGTAACTTACCTTCCAGCACTCTCTTACTTATACCAGAGACATTCTCGAAAGAAGATAGCAAGCTGTTTACTACATAAAGCTACATTTTTTATCTTTATTCCCTCTTTGCCTCTTGCTTTTGCATCTCAATGAGAAGTAAACTGCAAAGTCTCCACTCATTCATTTGTATAATAATGAAAATGTGTTAAGACCTTTCATCTTCATTCTAACTCAATACAGAACAGGCATGTTCTGCATATCACCGTACAGAAGAAAAAAAAAAAAAAAGATTGTTAGGTGTAGGTATGGCAAAAGTTCAATGCATTCAGTGTATAATTTAATGCTCAGAGGAGATGAGTTTATTCTTCGTAATAGGAAGGTCAACTGTTTCAGTTTTGTTAATGCTGGAAAGACACAAAGGAGCTAGAATCCCTAACGAGAGAGATATTTTCTTTTTCCTTTTTACACATTTTTTACAGCTGGACATAGTGGCAATCTAACAATAAAAACTTTCTCATAATTTTTTTTTTACTGTTTCAGCACAAATACAGCGTGAAAAATCTGTTCTCAAGTGTTTAGGTTTTGGTAGGTTTTGGTATAACATGGTTTTAATCTAATCTTAGACTAAACAAATTCAACTATCCAACTAGTAACTAACTAAACTAGTAGATGAACTAGCTCTCCTAGTCTCTCTTCCTGAGGACTGAGAAAAGAGACCTTACTACCATGTAATTCATATAATCCTCAAAAGATTTCAAAATTATATAGAAAATTAACTAACTTGTAGATATGTCCAGTGTCTACATGGTAGATTGCCTAAATCTTTGAGATGAATCATACGTCCCTAATCCTTGCACATGAGAAAAACAGAAATAAAAAATGGCAAGTATTTTATCTAACTCATCTGACCAGATGTCAACACACATTTTAGGATTAAATAAACCAAATTCTTTTTCTCTTCTCTGATTAGGAAAACAGCTTAGGTTTACTGGTTCCAATATAGGGCATCCACATTTGGTCAGTGTCAGTATCACATGAGCATTATTATTTGCAAAACTTAAGAAGTTCACAAAACATTGTCTTGTTGGAAGAAAATTAGGGTTTGTTGAGGTTTTTTTTACATGGAGTCTCAGTTTCATTCACTGAATTTGTATTGTGATCCTTCTGGAGGCAATGTAGTATGTAATAGATTCCTGTAGCTACCATCAGGATGGCAATCTTTATCAGAAGCAGCAGAGCGATCCACTGATAAAAAAGAATAATTAAAATAAAAAAATACAGATTTACACTTTTTTTTTCTTCTAAACATAGAAAATAAGAAAGGGCATTATTTTAGCTTTCTAAGTTAGTGTTCATTCTCAGTTGCTCTCTCAGTATCCCTATCAGCCAAGTAGGCTTTGTTCTACCCTAATTCCGTCCCAGGTAAAACATGTTTAAAGTTACCTTACTGAGTATATGGAAGAACCAGACAATATATAAATCAATCAGATCCTCAACTGAAATTCTACAGAATCAATTTTCACAGAAATAAAGGACAAAGAATGTTCTGTGGCTAATTTTATTTAGCCTCAAAGCAGTCCTGCCTTGGATAATAACAATTATATTCCCTAGCTTTGCTAGTGGTTATGTGGGAGTATTGTTTCCCTTTGCACTTTTTTTTTTGTGTCAGAAAGGTCATTTAAAGCATAGCTAATCCATTTATCTAAGATCCTTTGAGACAGAAAGTAAATAATGTAGTACCCTCATACCAATAAATCTTTATCATCCCAGTTACTGCATTCTTCCTTCCCTTGGGTATCAATTGGTTTATTGCAGCATTTTTTGCCCTAACATTTCATCACATTCCTTGTTTATACACATTTATTAAAAAAGCTTTTTACTAGAATGAAAGTAAGAAACGTAACTGCAACTAAATTAACAAATACTTAATTGACTGTCTGCCTAACCTCCTCCTATTATTCTATATAGATTTTTTATTTTTTTCTCTATTTGCTTTCCATATATACTTTTTACCTTTTTACTCATGATGTCTGTATCTATTCCTTGTGATTTGTCTATTAGCACTTCTTGAAAATATGTTTAATCACATAAAATCTCACATTTCTCTCTTTTTTTTCTTGTTATTTACAGGTGTATGCTTTCTGAAATCTATATCTCCTAAACCCTTTTTTTTTTTCCCCATATATCCCTTTGTGAGGATGAATATTGTTTGGAGTTTTCGGATAAAATCTTTTATCAGTGGAGAACAGTTGTCTTATTTTTCACAGTATGTAGCTCCTCTGGGCTTGGAATCTCATTGCATATGTCTTCCCAGTAGAAGCTATTTCTAAAGGGTACTCAAGTCTTCTAGTAGGTTGGAATTCTGAGAGACATTGCAGGCTAAGTAAAAATAAATAAACAAATACAAATTCTTCTTCAGTAATTTTTAAATTTCCAGCCTAAATATTTCAATACCATGTAATTTATCTTCCTAAGTAAAATAAAATTACTATATTTTAGTTAAAGACAAAAAATTAAATGTTTGCTTTACTACAGGTATTACAAGGTATTATTAAGCATGGTCCTGCAGCATTACAGTCATTGCAAATTTTGACAATGGCTCTCATGAGCATGCATACGAGGCCATCTGCCTGTGAAAAGGAAAAGCTTTCTTTGTAAATGCAAGGTGACAGTTGGAGGTGAAGCTGTCTTTTGAGAGCAAGTAGATATGCCTGTATGTAAACACTCTGTAAGTAGATTTAGCTCAATATGGTCTACATAAATTCTGTGTATTTGTAAAATACCATCCTAAGACCTCACCTGCCATCATCTTACTCCCTTTGTTAGTCTATCAATTCATTTCAAACAGGATAATAAGTCCTTTAAAGCAGTATATTTCTTGGGATTGTATAAATAATTTGAATTATTGTAACAAAACTTCCTTGCTTAGAAACAAACTTATCCTTTTCTACAGTGGAAGAAGACATTCTTGCCATGTGAAAAAGAGACAT
Source organism: Fregata magnificens (assembly GCA_013389945.1). Lineage (NCBI taxonomy): Eukaryota > Metazoa > Chordata > Aves > Suliformes > Fregatidae > Fregata > Fregata magnificens. Next base: position 59,478 of record WAAD01039278.1, read on the forward strand.
CTAGTCTTAACGAGTTATCACAGACAAGTCAAAAAGCATATATTTTCAGGACTGTCTTCTCCTTCTCTTTCCAGCTGCTCATAGGAACAGAATGCCAGAAGTATTCCCAGAGAACAACATCAGGCAGAAGCCTGGAAAACTGCTCAAAGCCTGGTAAAATGGCTTAATGCAGACCTCTGCAAAGTACATGCAATGAAATTTTTCTACTACCATTTTTTCCTGGATTTACATCATAGTTATCCCACACATTATTAATTAATTTATAATGGTGTATTTTTCACAGTACGTTTAGTATGCAGTTCTTATTCTTAAAGTAGTACAAAACCATGAATGTGCAACTGTGGGAATTACTGACATTGCCTAAGTCATATGTCTAAATAAAGTTCCTATCTCTTTAATGTATTATCTGGATAGCCTTTCAAAACACTTAAGGTAGCATCTTGGTTTTTGAGGGTGGGTTTTTTTGTCTTTCAGTAGATTCCTGTCATTAGACATTGTGAAAACTTTTCTTTAAGTCACATGCAATGCAAAATAATCCGCTATAAAGCCTTTTATGCTGTTCAAGAGATAAAACACATACAGATATTTAAAGCAAACACAATATTTAAGAGGTAATTTCTCTACTAAAATCTCTCAGAACTCTTTTCAGTTGACCCACATTTCTCCCCCAAAATAGCAATTACTGTGTCCACTATATTTCACCTTTTATGTAAGAAATGACTCCTTTAAAATAATAAATGGGTCAGTAGAAAAATATTAATAAAATATAGAAAATATCCAAATGGAATATTTGGAATCTGAAAAAGAAGTATTTCTAAGCTATTTGATTTCTGACTATTCAGGCAGGAATTTGTGATTTAGATTTCACAATTATTTCTAAAAATTACATTTAGGATGGAGACATCAAAAATTACTGTAAAGAATGGCCTTTCTTATAATCATATTAAACCTATTCTTTCAAAAAAAAAAAAGATCAACTGACAGACTATGGAAATAATGATTGCTTTTGGCTAAAATCAGATAAATACATAAGGCATAGAGCCATATGAACAGGCATATTGTCAGATATCTGTCCTTTAAAAGTAGCTAAGAGCAGATTTTTAAGGAAGAACACAGTAACAGATCAATCATGAAATTATATTTCCTCAGAATATTTTTTTTCTGTAATTCATACCTCAAAACATCCTAAACCAAGAGTAGTGTGATTTTAGCTAATACAGCTAATACAGCTTCATAGATTTTGCTCCTATGTTTTTAACCCCATTTATAATTTTACTACCTACATCTTGCAAGAAGAATTTCCACAATGTAATTGCATATTATAAGAACTGTCTCTGTTCCTTTTTTTTTTTAATTTGCCATCTGTTAAACTACTTTGATATCTTTATTCTTATAACTAGATGTCTTATTGGGGGTTAGATGTAGGACTAGATGTCCTATTAGATGACTTGTCCTATTCTTGCACTAGTGTTCTCTATGAACAATTTCTGTACCACTTATGACTTACACACATTTATAATAACTTCTTTAGCCATTCTCTTTCTTTTTTTTTTTTTTTTCCCAAATTGAAGGGTTCTATTTTATTTAATTTTTCCTCAGCAAAAGCAATTCCATATTTTCTTTTTCATACTGTTAGAGTTCAGGTATAACTTTTTTTCAGATGAAGGGATCTAAACTGCACATAGACTTCAGAAAGATTATACACAATGGCATATCCTGGTTTGTTTGTTTGGGGTATTTTGTTTTGTTTTCTCTAGTTCTTTCCTAATAATTCCCAGTGAAGTTTTTTTTTAATTTTTCTTTTTTATTTTGAAATAATTACTGATTGTAGAGATGAAGTTTCCACAGAACCATCTGTAACTCCAAGATATTGTTTCTGACAGATATTAGTCAGCTCAGAGCCCAGTATTTAAGCATAGAATTATTTTTTCCCACTTGTGTTACTTTACATTTATCAGTGGTGAATTTCATCTGCCATTTATGTCTCAGTAATGCAGAACTGTAAGACCTTTCCATAGCTCCCTACAGTCTTTACTACCTACCTGAATAATTTAATATCATCAGCAAACTTTATGATTTCATAGTCTTCTTTTCCAGATTTTTATGAATACATTGAATCAGATGCTGACAGAACAAAGTATATATGACATAATGATACTGTCCCTTCAACCAGCATCTTTCAGTATAAAACTCCTGATCCTGAGGTGATATTTTTACAGCACTGGTAAGACTTCACTGCTAGTATCCCTCCACAGTGAAAATTTACCACATATATCCTCTGTTTTCTGTCATTTAGCCAGTCTTTTACCTATGTAAATGATTTTACCCCTCATAGATTTATAGAATAACCCAGGTTGGACAGGACCTTGAAAGATCATCTGGTTCAACTAACATGGAAAAGGAAGCCTAGATGAGATTGTCAGAAAGGGACCCTAGATGAGATTATTGAGATCCTAGATGAGATTATCCCAGTCCTGCTTAATTTATTGATTATCCTTTGGTGATGGACCTTGTCAAATGCCTTTCAGAAATCTCCATAGACTATATTGGATGGATCACATTTATATCAGCTGGATTTCTTTGTGGCTACTGATAAATTGGCTCTACAGCAATAAAGACTCTATTCTTCATTTCCAATGTAATGTTGAGTATAACTTTCATAGACATAATTTCACTCAAGCCTACTTAGCATGTGAATGTATTTTTAAATGACAGTGGTCACAGAAATAGTAATAACATGTCTGTGAGAGGAAGAACTATGTTTAGAGATTCCCTGATGGCCCGTCACTACACCTTTCTAGAATTTTGCTTTGTTATGTTAAAAAATCTAGCTGGCTGAGTCCAAGAACATGAGCTACTTCTTGTTAAGTACTGTTGAGAAGAAAGCTGGAACCAAGGGCTGCCCCTCTTTCCCTTGGGAGCTGCTTTGAAGCTAAGACTGTGCCCCTTGGCCCTGCCTATGCTCTCACCCTTGATGCCAGTCTTGCCTTCACTACAGCCTGTTTATGTTGCTCCCTAAAATGTCTCAGGTGGAACTTTGCTGTGGATGTACAGAACCAGACAGAATATAAGGTGGAAGGTAGATCAGGATGTCAACACTGGTCCAACCTCCCACTCAAAGCCGGTCAAACTCTGAAGTCAGATCAGATCACTCAGGTCATATCCAGCAGAGCTTTGAAAATTTCCTGGAATGGAAATTTCATAGCCTCCTTAGACAACATGTTCCAGGGCTGGATTACTTACATTGAATCTTTCATTGAATTTTTTAAATTTTTCTTGAATCATTTGCTTTTTTTGTTTGTTTGGGTTTTAATTTTTTTTTTTTTTGCTGTTAAAAAAACCCAAAAACCTCTGAGTTTTATGTTCCAGAGTCAGTTGTCTGACATGCAAATGTTTACAATCTAGATGTCTACATATGTATTATTTGAATAGATCACATCTGCTAAACTGCTCTATAAATTCCACTGGTTTGGATTAGTGACCCGCACATAAGAACATAATGTCACCTAATATGCCTTAAGTCATCGACGGCATCCACATGAACGGGCAGTTTTCTCAGAGGACATATGGGGGAATCTGTATTCATCTTCAGTAGCAGCTGCTGGAGAGGCAGGGTAACTAAGGTGTTCCCAAGTGACAATAAGTACCCTGTGTGTGGACAACTGAATCAAATCTGTTGACTGTATTATTGGTTTTCCTTTGACTATACTCAGACTTTAGCCACCTAGCTCACTTGAAGAAACTCATATTTAGACAATTAATTACAGGTGTCTACAAACTAGAGCTGAACCCCAACTTCAAAGACAGGTGTCTGGAATCTGAAATTTAGCCTTATTCTAGCAATCTGATTTCCCAACTATTTCCTATTTTGCCTGAAAATAATACTATTTTTAAAATAAAGGTGAATATAAATGCTGGCAGTAATCTGGCAGTTCAGGAAGCATTGGCAGAAAACATAGGGACTTGTGGATCAACCAAGGCGCTTAATTTACTCAAAGTAAATTAAACTTCCTAAATCTCTCTTTCTGAAGTAAATTCTCACTGTTTCAATTACATTTAATTTCAAAATGACTTTTGAAACAAAGAATGAGACAGCTTAGAATAAGCATAAACAAAGCACGATATATATTTATATCTATATATATAGATATTATACTAGCAAAAATTTTTCCACCTTGGAGTGGGATGGTGTAAGCAGCTGCACTCTGGTGAGTGGGGAGGCACTGCAGGGTGCAATACTCAGGGTGACAGGGCAGGGACTGCACCTCAGGTGTGCGAGTGTGAGCCTATGGAGTGGTTTCTCAACAGCGTATCTGTCAGCAAGGTGTTGGGAGTGGCAGGGGTGCATTCAAGGCCAGAGCACCCTCAGCTCCTAGAGGAAGGGTGTGCATGGAGGGGATCCCCCACCACCCGGGCAGTGGGCTGCTGGTGACCTGCATGACCTGTATCTGTATGTGTGAATGAGTGTGTGTGTATGTGTCTGGGGGTGTGTGTTTGTGTGTGACAGAGAGAGAGGAGGTCATTAGCTACAGAAGGGTATTTAGAAATATGTAGGTGTTTATCGACATTTTAAAATGTCTAGTATTGTGGTTTATCTTCTGTATTGCTGTTATTGACCTTGAACATGTAGTTCACCAACTGCTTGTTAATTATCTGTCATTAATAAATCAATAAATTGCTTTGATCATGATTGTGTTTAAATTACATGAACTGAGAAATTTTTACCTGTGACAGATACTCTTTGTTGTGGATAGCTGGAATACCTATTTAATTTTTTGCCTCTAAAAATGTATCTTGATTTCACAGGATGCAAATATAAATGTTTTCTGCCCTGTCAGACCCCAATATTGATATTTCTGAAAACTTTAGTTCCACAGATCTGTATCTCAATATTGTTAAGAAAGAATGTTATTCATTATAGGCCTAATTCAGTAGCCTGCCCTATGGCATCCTGCCCGGCCTCCAACTAATCCAGAAGTGTCATAAATTACAGGTCTATTTACATCTCTTGGAAACACTGTGTTATTTCAAATAATGTTAAACATCTCCATTTGGACAACTACATCAAGCTCTCTGTCAGCACTTAAAATAGGACCATTTACACACAATGAGAAAGATTCCTGCAGAATGAGAACTCTCAGCTGGATACAGGTTCATGTAAAGAAATTACTGAGAAATTGGGTCACAAATGTATCGTTGAAACACCAGGAAGAAAATCAGCATGACCAAACCAGCCTGCAGAACAAACTTGCTACTTAGGTTAAAAAAGAAAGAGCAATAAAATTGGACGTTTTGTGATAAAGACTGAATGATTTATAAGTGAATTTAATGTTTTTCTCCCTGTAGTGATACATTTCATAAGCTAAGTATCAAAAAGAAAAACATTTGTATTTTTAATTTGTGATGAAATTGTGATAGGTTGAAAAAAATCAGAGAAATATGTAGTACCTGCTGCAAAAGTAGGATCCTAATTACTCAACATCAGAAAACCCAGAAGATACTACCACACTAGCAAGTTTTGCAAAATCCTTTTAATCCCAACAAACTCTTTTATCAGGCCTACGCTTTTAGTAATTTCAAACCTAAATCTATTAAAGATAACTAAGTTGCCCAATTGGGAAATCCACCTGCAAGTATTTAGTCAGCATCTGAGGTACAATTCATTAAGTTTCATTTAGTATAAAAGACCTAAAGAGAAAGAAGATTTTGGGTAGAAGAAAATGGTTTAAATCCATATGGCAATATCTTTGGTTGTATCAGATTACATTACAGGTATCTTAATATTAATTTTTCAGACTCAGCAGTCACGTCACATACTTTCATAAGTGCAAAGATTTTCTCTAGTTTGAAATGCTTAAAATACACTTCATTTCATGGTGTATTTGACAAAGGGGTATATTGTCTACTGCTTCTGTTAAGACACAAGGTGCAGAGAAGCACATCAGAGAGGAAGGAGAGGCAAAGGTGGCTTTTTGCCTGGATTCTGTCTGCTCTGCAGACTAATGTAAGTGCTGGTCCTCACAACAGCTTTTACATTGTCATTGAGCTGCTTTGCATTGCAGACTTGCTTTAAAATAAAGCACTTCAGCTCCACCTCTCCCACCCTGATACATTACAGTTGCTTACAGCACACTTCTGGGCAAGACAAACCAGAGAGAGAAAAACACAAAGTTTCTACCCTATAGCTCTAGGGGAACTCCTATAAATTGCTAATCCCCTGTGTGGGAATACAGTACTGAGAATCAAAGGTAAACAGTTTATAAACTTACTGTTTCAGCAATAAAATGTCCATTCGTGTTCACCATCCTATCTGGAACACCAAATAAAATAGTTTATTTCTTTTTCTTTTTTTTTTTTTTTTTTTTTTTTTTTAAATTCTATTTGCTGTTAGTGACTAGTAACACCTTAGAACAGAAGTGAAATTGAAATCCAATTTAATAAGAACAATAGCAAAACTCAAAATTGAATTCAGGTGTTTATATGATGAGTTGTGAAATACTGATTTATGTAGAATATCATACCCCTGTAACGCTAAAAAGAATTTTAAAAGTGTTATGTCCAGGAGACAGCTTGAAAACATTGAAACCTTGAAAATGAGGCAGAATATAAATTCTTCATGGGCTCTAAGCAGACCTTCCGCATGTGGTGAATTTCGTCTTTGATGCACTTCTGTCTAAATTATTTTGGCTGCCCCAAGTTTGTGATAGACTCATTTTGCTCAAAATTTTCCAGTATTGAAAAAAATTAGATGGTTTGTCCAATTTAATTCAATGAATGTGTCATCTAAGCTGATAGAGGTTCTCTGTTTCCTTCCACTGGTATGTGACAGGAAAAGAAAAATAGAGTATTTCTTTCTTTTTATTTATTTTGTTATCTAGCATGAAAAGAAACTTCTGCAATGTTCAGAAAATTGAATATAACATTAATGCAATACAATTGTATTGATTTCTATTGTTGAAATGACATTTAACAAAAGAAAAAAAAATGAAACAAGCATTAATTTTATTAATTTTGTTTTTAGATCCTCAGTCAAACTTTGATATATTATTAAATAAAATAAATTTGAGGATGTAATTTGGTTTCAAATTTATTCCAGTATTTATGCCATTGGAGGTGTGAGATGGAAAGAAGAGGTAATATTTTTATTAGGCCACATGATAAGATTGGAAACGGCAGAAAGCTTTTGGGCACAGTCTCTTCATATATATTTTTATATCACTATGGCTACAACATATTGCCATTATTATATTATTTCCAGAACTAGACACAGAATGGTAGAAAAATGAAGAAAGGCCTGAAAGCTCCAGACATATTCACATAAAGAGACTAATTTACAAAATGAAAAATAATTCATTTAAGAAAACTTTTATATATATATATACACACACACATATACACATATACAGTTCGGCAACTCCAGAACTTGGGACTGAGGATCAACTTACTCATGATCCACACCAAGTGCAGTAACCTTAATAATGCATTCTCATTGGAATCAAAAACCCAACTCTTCTCATAAAGTAATTTCAAATCCAGGTATTTCAAAGGATACAAATTTAAGCAAATGCTCTCAGATTAATTCCTTGAGATTATTTGAGACTCTGTTTTTCTTCTTTCTTTCACTGTTTTTCTTCTTTCTTTCACTGTTTCTATATTCCACCCACTGAGTCAGGGATTCTGCAGCCTGCTAATTTTATGTCCATTCACTCCAGACATTCTGCTTCATTACTCCTTCCCTTCTTTTTATCCTCCTCTAAATTGCTCACTTTATTTTCCCTGTGTCTCATGTCTCCCTTTATATCTTTATTCCTTCAGAAGTATAGACTGCATATATTAGGTATATGCAGTAGAGGTGAGTGAAATCATTTGCACTAGAAGAGACTTAGATACTGTGGTGCTGAAGCTGGTAAAAGAACTAATATTAAATAGAAAAAAAATGCATGATATAGTAAGGTACCTTATAATTAAACTGTAGACATTTTATCTCACTGTCATTTGCTTACTTATCAGATAATAAAATAATGAATTACTACAATTAATATTTCCAGTTGGACAAAAAAAATCTTATTTGAATAAACAAAACCCCTAAATATCCTATTTCAGAACATTTGATTTTTTAAGCATTTCTTTTTTACCAACTGACAAATCTTCTTCACTGAAATTGCATTGAGAGGTTTTTCACTAAATATGGCTTCCAATTATAAATTTTGTATCTGGATTATTTTAATTGCCTCCATGTTTTCACTGCATAAGTGAGGTGAAGTTAGGAATCAAGATGAGGAATATGAACCGTGACTGCTAGACTGCAACTCATGAATTGGGTAAGGAGTCTGAGCAGCTCACATTTTCAAATATTCCAGTCAGGCTTTCCTGTAACAAAAAGATGTGCACATTCATAGTTTTGTAAAAAATTACCTCATCCCTTCTAAAATGCGTATTCATAACAAATGTAATGTTTTCTTAAAACACCGTACCCCATCTCCTCCCTCCCTATTTTATTTCATCGTTATTGCTGTTGGGAAGTGGAGAGCCTGTGGGAATGTTAGTAAGGGATGATAACAACAGCAACAGCAAAACAAAGTTAGTCACTGATCACGAAACTTAACAGAAAAGCTTCTTAAGACAAAAGAAAAAAAATAATTTCCTAAGACGTGAAAAGCTCAGAGGAGAGCTGGAGGAAGATACATTTCTAAAAAATTGGATTGCATAGCAAATGCATAGGATTTCTCATTCTGCTGCTGTCATTTTCTGGTTTTGACAAAAAGATGCATTTCAGTCAAATTGCTGAACAGAACAAATAAGAACACTGACTTTGGGCATCTTAATGCAGCAGAGAACCATGTACAGAGATGACAGGAGGTGGTAAACTGGGCAAATCATCTGGACAGATTGCTCTCTCTTCCCCTTAAATGATGTGTACAGTTCTTCCATTTTAAGTAGACAGTGCCACTTGAATTCAGGAATAGGGATGGATCCCTGGGCACCTTCTGTTCAGCTGTAATGCCGACTTTATCCCTACAACAGCTTCCTATCTGGGCCTTTCATTTTGCATACTAATAAATAAAACAGATCAAGAAACATTCTCTGGCGCTGAGATCAAGTGGCATGGAGTATTTCATGTCATGTGTTCGAACTCTCCTCGCCTCAGTAGGTTTTACTCTTCTGTACCACCCTTTGGTAACAGTCGCTCTAATTTTGTATCACTCAAACATGATGGGGTTGCCTAAGAAAATGCTGCTTGGACTGTAGGAAAGCTATATCATAGGCCAACTTGATAATACATATGATCCTGGCCCTCAGACAAGCACCGGCTATAGTTTTTTTAATGGTATCGACTTAGCCTTAAGGGCCTTTTTCTCATGGTTTTCACCGTGTATATAAGTTTGCCCCTGTGTAACTTAAAAGCTGGAAAAGGTGAGGGCAAGAATTAATAATCCTGATTTGGGGGTTGAATAATCTGCATTCAGTCCAGACCAAAAGGTGGAAGAGCAAACACAGATATTTTATGTGACTTTTCTGACTCCTCTTTACAGGGAGAGCAGGCTGATCTCAAGGGCAAAGCAGACATGGGGTTACTCCAAGTTTTATCAGCACCCTTTAAATCATTTAATTCAGCTGGGAACCTATGAAGCACAGGAGCAAGAAGAAAGGACTGTATGTCCTGGCACAGTCTTAACAGTGAAGGCTAACAGAAGAGACAGTGGAGATAAATAAGTCTGAGCTTCCCACATCATCAGTGCTTATTCTTCATAAAATATAGAATGTCCTGAGTTGGAAGGGACCCACAAGGATCATCGAGTCCAACTCCTGACCCTGTATAGGACAATCTCAAAATTCACATCATATGTCTGAGGGCGTTGTCCAAACGCTTCTTGAATATTGTCAGGCTTGGTACCATGAGTACCTCCCTGGGGAGTCTGTTCCAATACTCCACCACCCTCTGGGTGAAGAACCTTTTCCTAATGTCCAACCTAAACCTCCCTGGCACATCTTCCTGCCATTCCCTCGGGTCCTGTCACTGGTCACCAGGCAGAAGAGATCGGCACCTGCCCCTCCTCTTCCCCTTGTGAGGCAGCTGGAGACCGCGATGAGGTCTCCCGTCAGTCTCCTCTTCTCCAGGCTGAACAAACCAAGTGACTTTAACTTGCTTCTGTTAATCATTTATAGGTAGAATGGACTAGAGGAAAACACCAATTTCTCATCTAATAAGGACTTCATAACTCTTCTTCAGGGATATCACAAGTTTTTAAGGAAGTTTAGCTTGACAATAAGATTGTTAACTTAAATATAAGGCTTTTCATTGCAGATTTCAGCAGCCTGTACTCATCCGTGGCCAAATGACATGTATTTAGATTCCTTCCTGATAAAGGAAAATACACTGCAACCTGTTCATTTGTCTGGTTTTAACTGAAGTGTTCCTTTAAAAATGTAAATATCTGATCAGCTCATCTATTAATAAACCAGAGCCTTGACATTACTGGGGGAACAAGGGATTTTGGTGTAGTCTAAATAAGCCTATCATTTAAGTTACTCAATCTGCTTTTCTCAGCAGACAAAATAAATAAATACAAACTGATTTCTGTTACCATGTGCAACTATATATTGAGCTGGATTGTGCATTATTTTGCACATTGCTGTCTATCTTTCTATTAAAAGCACAAAGTATCCTGAAACATATTATGCCGTACAGCTCCTATAGCTGCAGAGCAGCTGGGCTAAATTATCAAAGGAGGATGAACAATTAAGCAGGATCTTACTAGTACAATCGAGCTCTGTAATTAAGCCTCTGTCTCCATAGACACATCTGGTCTCTGCCTCTTCACTGTGCTCTGGAATCTGAGATTTACTGTTGTTTGGCAATAATGTCTGTGTTGGGGTAGGTGGGGGTTGGGTTTGTGTGTACACTGGGCACTATACACCTCACAAAGATCTGCAGGATCAAGGCCTTAGTGTTAATGAACTGAATTTCAGAGAAGGACTCATCTATCTTCTTAGGATGTTTTAAAATTTCCTTTAGTCACATATTTGCCTGTATCTATTTGCATGTTTTTGAAAAAACATGGATATCTGAAAACAATAGAATCATAGACTACATCACACTTAAAATAATAGCACTGTTGTCTGTAGAACTGTTTGGGCTTTTTTTGAGATTCTGTGCACTATGTAAGTAATGTGGTAACACTTACAGGCTAAAAGGATTGTCCATTTCTATTCTGTACTTTATTATTAGTTAAAATGCATGTAAAATGTATTATTCAGTATTGCATATATAAAATAAAAAATATACATATTATAGATCATAGATTAAGGATCAAAATCACACAACTGCAATTTCAAAGTAAACAGATTTTAAATAGTCTCTATTTTATTCTCATACTTGTATCAATGCATTAAGCTGTGATGTCACTTAGAATCATAGAATCATAGAATAGTTTGGGTTGGAAGGGACCTTTAAAGATCATCCAGTCCAACACCCCTGCCATGGGCAGGGACATCTTCAACGAGGTTATGTTGCTCAAAGCCCTGTCTAACTTGACCTTGAACACTTCCAATGATGGGGCATCTACAACCTCTCTATGCAACTTCTTCCAGTGTCTCACCACCCTTATTGTAAAACATTTCTTCCTTATGTCCAATCTAAACCTACCTTCTTTCAGTTTAAAACCGTTGTCCCTTGTCCTGTCACTACAGCCCTTGGTAAAAAGTCTCTCTCCGTCTTTCTCATAAGCCCACTTTAAGTATTGAAAGGCCGCAATAAGGTCTCCGTAGAGCCTTCTCTTCTCCAGGCTGAACAACCTCAACTCTCTCAGCTTTTCTTCATAGAAGTGTTCCATCCCTCTGATCACTTTTGTGGTCCTCCTCTGGACCTGCTCTGACAGGTCCATGTCTTTCCTGTACTGAGGACTCCAGAGCTGGATGCAGTACTCCAGGTGGGGTCTCACCAGAGCAGAGTAGATGGGGAGAGTCACCTCCCTCAGCCTGCTGGCCACACTTCTTGTTATGCATCCCAGGATACGGTTGGCTTTCTGGGCTGCAAGCACACGTTGCCAGCTCCTGTCCAGTTTTTCATCCATCAGTATCCCCAAGTCCTTCTCTGCAGGGCTGCTTTTAATCCGTTCATCCTCCAGCCTGTATTGATACCGGGGATTGTCCTGACCCAGATGCAGGACCTTGTACTTGGCCTTGTTGAACTTCATGAGATTCACATGGACCCAATCCTCAAGCCTTTCAAGGTCCATCTGGATGTCATCCCCTCCCTCAAGCACATCAACTGTACCACTCAGCTTGGTGTTGTCTGCAAACCTGCTGAGGGTGCACTCAATCCCACTGTCTGTTGATGTCATTGATGAAGATATTAAATAGTATTGGTCCCAGTACGGACCCTTAAAGGACACCACTCATTAGTGGTTTCCACCTGGTCATTGAGCCATTGACCATAACTCTTTGGACACAGCCATCCAGCTAATTCCTTATCCATCTGCCAGTCCACCCATCAAACCCATATCTCTCCAATTTAAAGGTAAGAACATTGTGAGGGACTGTATCAAAGGCCTTACAGAAGTCCAGGTAGATGACAACTTTAGCTTTTCCGCTGTCCACTGATGCAGTCACTCCATCATAGAAGGCTACTAGATTAGTCAGGCATACACATTCAACTAAGTTAACAGTTGAGTAGGAGTAAAATGAGAAGTGAAGGTGCACAAAAAATCAAGTAGCACGTACATTGTTCTTGTAAACATGCAAACATACATATATCATTAACAAGAAGCATAATTTCAGTCTTTGAAGGACACATGGGCTGTACTGAGTTAGTTCCTGTTGGATCACAGTGGCACAAATATAAAAAAGTCTCTGCACAAGTGTCACATGTGAGAAAAGATATTTCTGCACTGCAGATATTTGCTGCTGGCAATCAGCTTTATATAAAGCCTATCAGAAACAATGGAAAAGTTCTCGGCAGTTTCAGCAGTTCTTATATTAAGCAGCATGTGAAGAGTTTGTTTATAATATAATAACTGGATAAATCTTTCCTTTTACATTTAAATAAAAGATGTTTTGCTAATTATAGTGGATTAATAAATAAATCCAATCATTGTGCAACTAAACCCTGCAGAATTAAAAAGCTTGGGCTTAATCTTGTCTGTCTAGATCTCACACTCTGTCGTACCTTTACAATGTATATATGCATGCATAGGTACATATGCACTCACCTCTTGTTAAACTGGAGCCAGAAGAAAATTACTATTTCATATTCTAATGACAAAAACTGAATATCTTAAAAATCCTCTATTTTATAAAAAGGGAGAAAGCTGAGCTGGTCTTCAACATTCAGCATAGTACACAGTTAATAGGCAGAAGTTTGCATATTCAGGCCAGAAACACACTGCTGACTCTACACCATTGTTACAATGAGGATAATAGTTCCCCTGTGCATGTGAAGAAGACTTTATTAAATACTAAATGCATGAACCCTCCCTGTGTGGTTTTTTTCCACTCCATTCTGCAGGTTTTATGAGGAAAACCTTCAGGACTGGGCATATGATACATTAAAGATTGGAGTCGTTTTTTGAGAATAATTTGAATCAGAGGTTGTTAGGGCTGAAAGACACTCATGACTTGAGGGTTTATTTATTTATTAATTTTCCTGATCCATGAGAGACAGCTAGGATGTACTAACAAGCCATTTCTTTTCAAGAAAAAGGGAAGAGGCTTGAAATAATGATGCCTGTCCAACACCGGGCACTGGGAGTTTTGAAAACTGGATCTTTGAACTGGATCCAATTTTACTGGTAAAAGTCTTGAACAGGGTTTTGTTACTTGACCCTGTCTCAAAGAATATGAACTATGTGGTGCTCTGGTTACTGAGGAAACATGCTGCAAATGTCGTACCCCTGTTGCATTGTAAATGACGGCACAGTAGCCTTGTGCTGTTCAGAATGAAAGGAATGAAAAGGAATGGAAAGCCAGAAATCAAAGCCAAAGAACTGCAGCAGGTAGATAGCCAACATTACATTGTTGAGAAATGCTAGAACTGCTTAAGCGCCCATTTCCAGGATTTTCTTTCCACATCCAGAAAATACCTGTGGAGTACACAGTCTTTCCTTGAGTCTGAGAGAAGAGTAACAGAAACCCACATGAAAAATTAGAGTTTCACTTTGTGGGTTTGACTATTGTATTGAATTAACAAACACTAAGTCCTATTTGATTCCAATTAATTGAGTATACCTGATAAAAGTGTCTGTTTTATGAACTTGTAATGTGTGATGATTTAATATGAACTGTATGAGCCATAAGTTATGGAATTGTAATTATATTTTTATTACTTATTATGTGTGTATAAGTTTTCTTTCCAGAACATTTAATGAAGTTTTACTTCTGACACTAGCTGTTTGTTCAGCGTGGGAGAGGTATTAAGGCCAAAAAATACAGCTGGAATGAATTTATGCTTTTTGAGAAACCCTTATCCTTCAGTTGAGTGACTATTACCCTGAGGTAGGATAAAAGATTTGAACTGGCTTTAACTTTATGGAGTGATACAACCTAAACCCATAAATGTTTGTCAAATGTTTTGGGAATCTGCAGTGCTGTGTTTGCCTCCACAGAAGCTACTATACAAAGAAATATATTTCCATATCCTTTGAGAGAGAGAGAGAGAGAGAGAGACGGGACATCCAACCAGCTATTTTTTCCTCTAATAAAGAGGAGAAAAAGAACTTCTTACTGTATTTGTTCTAGACTACAGTAAAACAACAACCTATGTTATGCTATCTGACTGAACATAAATTTTATAGATAGTGGGGGGTTTGGACAGAAATAAGGTTTTAAACAGCATAATATAGACATCTTACATGATTTCACAGGAACACAAATGTTCAACCAAGTGGCATAAACAAAAATATTGAACCTGCGTGGCAGTCAAGTCATATACTTTGAAGATAAAAAGTAGAAACTTAATGCTCTCCTTCACTATGTCTGTAGTGAGGAAACAGTTGATATCACATCATGTTATTTCCTTAATGTTATAGAACATTCTGAACATCAAGAGAAGGGATGCATCTGATTTCAATATAAATTTCAAAACAGGCAAGGTTTGGGTCCAGTGTGGATGTTGGTCTACCTGGCGGTATAGTTGGCCCTATGTATGTAATTAAATGTTTGACCCTCTGAAATACAAGGGAATTTATTTCGATGCAGTCTAAGAACTTCAGGAAGTAAGATAACTGTATAGACTAACCCATTGGTTCATGGTTAAAAGAAGGAGCAGTTTTTAATAAATCAATTTTGATGCAGTAATATGTTACTTTCTGCAAGTAAATATAGCAGGCCGGGGACACTTCTTTGGCTGTCAGGCTTAAGTGGCAAAGCCTTATTGTGTCCACTTGCTTAAACTCTCATCCCCAGACAGGATTTGTTCTTCCGTACTGCCTAGTGGGATGTGGTATCCAGGCCGAGATGCTTTCTGGGGAACAGCTGGCATATGGCAAAGCAATGGTGGAGATGGTGCTGGCAATTAAGCATGGATAATGACAAACCTTCTTCCTGGCTCTGTTTTACTTATACATACAGACATAACCTAAGTGTCTGATGGCTGTTTATTAATATCACTGGTGTTAGCATTATTCTTTATTTAGATATAACACACATCTTTAAGGCTTTTATTGTTTTGAAAGTTGAGGTTCATGGCAACTATGCTCACTATAAATGGAAATAAATCTTATTAACTTATATTCTGTAGCCAGAACAAAATACATTGTATACGATTAAAGTATACATTTGGGAACAAAGACTCCTGTATTCTGGTGCTGCAGGCAGGTGTTACCTATTCAACAAGCCACTGAGCTGCCTGTGCCTCATAATTCCCATCTGAAAAAAAAAGGCAAATTCTACTCATTAACTCTAGCCTAATAGCCTACAGTTAAAAAAAAAAAAAAAAAAAAAAAAAAAAAAAAAAAAAAGAATCAATCTAGAAGGGGAAAGAGGTTAAAACATGGTATTCCCTTTATATATATATGTATACATACACATATTTAAATATAAGAGTGAACTTTATCTTTGAAGAAATCATAGGTTTTGGTGAAAAAATATATATGTGTGGGCAAATAGCCAAAGCAGTCTATGATAGAAGGAAGAGGCTACTCCTGATTAATAGATAAACTGACAGGACACATATGATAATATTATGCCATCCAACTGAAAATCATAATTGCATTTTAAGATTAATGGGAAGTATTAATATTTAGCGGCACATACTCCCATCTTATCCTAACTAGAGATTAATGAGCATTCAAAGAATGAACAAAATGTGCAATTGGAAATCATTTGTCATTTATAAAGTGTCATTGATCAACACCCAGATATTCAGTACTGTACTATTTGATTTCTATTTAAAATTATTTAATTTTTATGCTTAATAATTATCCACAGAAAGATTCTTCAGCCCCTATTCATGTGCACACCCCATGATCATAGACCAGGCGTGTGTTGTCCACTTCTGAGATCCCTTAACAAGAAAACTCACATAATGGTGAGTCTAATAATGGTCTAATATGGTGAGAAATATGGTGTAATAATGGTGAGAAAACACTGTATGTTTGGTCTCCTGGAAAAATGTAGAAAATTCTGTTACAAGTTGACTTACAATGCTGTTATCTAGCTATTCTGCTCAGAACATTTTCCATGGTCAGCAGACACACCTTAACTCTAGACATTAAGGTAGCCTTTAGACATTTCGTGTGGAAATGCAGCTGCCCAACACTTCTGTAGTCAACAGAGAATTTCTACATTATGAATCTGAGATGCTAGTTTATCTCCTTCGATTTTTTAGGGAGCTCGGGTTGACCATAGTTTCAGATATGCCAGGTGCCTAAAGTGAGATGGGGAGGTTTCCACATTAGGAAACATTACAGCTACAACAAAGGAATAGGTGATAATGCCACTAATGTCTTTCCACTCTTTCTGGGAGGAAGAAATATAAGAAATAGTGTTACTCTAACAGTGAGGAACAATTCTGTCCCAGCCCTCAAAGAATGGAGCTGGAATATTCACACAGACTTTTAATCTTAACATGACTCAGGAAGGGATGGAAAAGTATATGTTGCCACACTGCATCATCACAAATCATGTTTATCATGACAGTTTGAATGAAAAAATTGACACTTATTTCTTTGTTATTAAGATTTAAAAAAAAAAAAAATCAAAACCCAACCAACTCATCCACATTCAGCAAACCTCTTTATTTCTATAAGACAAGGAGTTAAATGTGTGAAACGAGCAAAGAAAGTAGTGTAATTAGATGTACTGTTTAAGGAGATGGTATATTCACTGAAGCAATGAATTTATGTTGCTTGAAGAGAATATAAACATTTTCACATTAACGTGCCATTACTTTTGGTATTATTAACATTCAAAAGGACTCAGAGAGCCAAAGGAGCAGAGCAAGCCCTTTTGAGATCTTCGGTCTCACGGAGGAGTCTTTGCAGCTGTACACCAGTAGGGGATGCCAAAAGAAAATGTAACAAAAACCAACTTGTCCCATGAGCATATACCTGAATTGTCAGTGGATTCCTTCGCATTTCGTATCTTAGTCTCTCAGTTCTGCAGTCAGGAGGCTGAAAAAATGAATACTAGTACAAGAAAAATCACAGAATAATCATTACAATGTGGTAACATCAATCAATATACAATAAAACTTGGTGGTGGAAGAAGCAGACTACTTTCTTGGTATGCAAGTGTGCTGTGAAAAATTTGAAGACTTTAGGACTATTACACATAATAAATAATAGTCGGGGTAATAAAGGATCAGTCAATATATACCACGGCATGCAAAATGGTTTTTTGCTTTAGGGAGGTATCTAGTTTTGTCTTTATAAGTTTAAAATATCACAAGTATATATTAATTCATTGACATTTCTGCCTGGATTTAGAAATTGATTTATAGATATCCCTATGATTTATCATTTATGGCATTGTACTGGGTCTGGCTGAGGGGGAGCTGGTTTTCCCCACACCAGCCTGCTGTGCTCTGTGTTGGTGGCTGGAGGCGGCACCAGTGTTTTGGCTGTGGCCGGGCGGTGCCTGCCCAGCCCCGGGGCTGCCTCTCCAACATTTCCCCCCCCACCCCCGCTGTGGGCTGGGGGTGGGCGGCATCTTGGGAGGGGGCGGCCAGGACAGCCGGCCCGGGCTGAGCGGGGCTATTCCGTACCGTGTGACGTCTGCTCAGGGATAAAAGCTGGGAGGAAGGAGGGAGCGGGGGGCATTCCTGGTTTGGGACATTGGTCTGTGTCCTCGGGAGCAGCCGCGGCACGTGCTGGGCCCTGCTTCCCGGGAGGGGGCTGGGCGTCGCTGTGGTGAGAGGTGGGGAGTGGGGTCTGTGTTGTCCTTTCCCTTTTGTTTCCGCACGTGGTCTTTGTTTTATTAAACTGCCTTTGTCCTGACCCTCGAGGTTTCTTTCCACCTCATGTTGTCCCCCTGCCCTGCTAAGGGGGGGAGTGATAGAGCGGCTTGGTGGCACCGGTGTCCAGCCGGGGTCAAACCACCACAGGCATACCACTTTTGACACATTTTTCTAATTTAAGTTATATTTCTATACCATGTGATAATTACAGTCATAGATTACTTTTATTAAATAATATATTGGGTTGAAATGTCATTTTGCTTTATGAATTCACATTGACTTGCTTGTTGTTTTTAACACATTTTTTCTTTGCAGCATTAGCATTCTGTGGTGCAGTTGTATTAAACTAACTGAGCTAGGCAGGTATTCAACCAAAGGACTTCAGTTATGTGATGCTCAAAATTGTGAAATGTAACTGCTCAGTCCGGCAGCAGAATTTACAATGCAGATGATTAAATTTCCATAAACCTCCTTGAACACTGGATTACTCAAGACGGAAAACAGAAAATGAGAAAGGGGTGGACTCAGATGGGTTGCCTAAACTGAACTCTTTTTTGATATTCTCCAGGGTTTATGAACTCACCTTCAAGTGCTCCTTAAGAAGGCTGGAAATCTCCAGTAGGTCCCATGTTCTATTTACCAACCTTGGGCGTGTGTCTCAGACAGGCATCTCATATGGCAGCAGGTGTGAGAATGCAATGTATTGAGCTACACGTGCCTGAAACTCTCTCTTGTTTCAGTTTAGACACCTATCACAGCTAGGATTAGGAGCTAGGGGGAAAAAAAACCTTACTTTAGGTGTCTAGAGCAAAGTCAAGTCATAAATTGGGAGGAACAAATCCTGGGGATGCCAGTTCTGCTGCCTGCATCAATCGTTGCCTAATGTGAAGAACACAAGGAGTTTCTGGAGAGTATGCTGAAACATAACTGGTGGAATGTAAAAACAAAATTCTCTGGCCCAGCATTTTTTGTTGGTTTTTTTTTTTTTTTCCCTTGCTCTGTCCATTTTTATTATAAACTAAACAGGGTCCCAATTTCAAGAGAATAGTTAGAGACCAATTGCAAGCAAAATACCTCAGAGCATTCGTTTGTAATATAGACTCAATCCTCATGCTAACAAGAGGTGAAGTTCAGATCACCATTTTGGGGATGGGGTAAATTTTCTAATCATTAGGTTATTATGCAGAAAGTTGATTTTTCCTTCAATGTGTTTGACAGAAATCAAATCAACTGGAATAAAGAAGGTGAGCTCTGAATATCCCTATCAAATCAAGCTCCTCCAGAAACTTATATGCTTATATGCTATTTCAAACATTTTAATGCAGGAAATGGATATGTCTACATTCTGATCAGCAGAGCATGATCTGAAGAAATGTTTGTTTCCCTCTGAGAAGAGGATTTGGTGAGGTCTTGCTGTCCCTGCACACGAGGATAGCCATTGTGCTGCTCTCTTCAGGAACGGGAATTGAAAGCTTCCTTCTCTCTCCATGCACTTACACTGGTGTCCATACCAACGCTCCCTATGCGCTAGCCAAGTTTTACAAACAATTCTCTCATGCCCTCTCCCCACATCTCTCTATACCATATCTACTACACCCTGCAGATCTTGAATGCTTAAATAGATTATTTTTTTTCTTCTCTCTCTCTTATTTTTTCTTCCCCTCCATAGTAAAGTAGTTATTGTATCAGTCTCAGCAAAATAAAGTTTTGCATGTAATTCAAAGTATGATTAAGTTAGAAGTCTGTGGGTAGATAACTAATTTCATGTATAATAATCCATTCATGTAGATCATCACAAGAACTACTTAAGAAACATCTTATCATGAAGCATTAGTAAATTCTTCAATTTTATATTAAATCACTATTAGCAATAAATAGCAAGTTACAGATCAATCTACTTTCCATTGAGCTCATAAGACTAATCGTCTCAGCTGATATCTACACCTCTAAAAGTTGTGAGAGATTAAGAGAAGGTGCAGCCACAAAGAAAAGACAGCTTCAGGAAAGAATTTACAGATTAAGAAAATGAACTGGATTCCATATACATTGCACAGCTATGTTCACTGTGGCTTAGTTTGTTCAGCAGACAACTTTTTTAGTGTCAACTGACACTTTTTATGGCTTGTAACTTAATTTTCAGTGTTGTGCTAATCAAACCTTGGTGTCATATATACCTGGCAAAGTGTGACAAATCTGACTTTGATAGAATAGAGTACTGTTCACCTTGACACTTCATCCACCTTATATATATATACATATGCCCTGATGCTGCCTTAAATTTAGCAGGGGAATCTGTGAAAATTACAGACGAATGTCAAACAGATGAAACAAATATGGTTATACAAAGGATATAAAAAATATTTTTTGTGTTTTATGTAAGAAATACTATATATTTTAGAAGCTTTTTAAAAATACCTTAAGTCATTAGCAATTATATTCTCTTCTGCAGTCCAACAGGCTACATTAAATGATCATTTCTATTAAGTTCTAATTATAGTTCTAATTATATTTCTTGAAGAAATGTGTTGATTATTTTGTATCTACAGAAGATTTAAAATTATCCATTGCCCAAATTGTTTTCATCTGTGTTGTATTGCAGCATCTCTTCAGCAAAATAATAATTTATAAAAAATATCTGTCAGTAGGGAAGAGAGAAGTCCTCCAATCTTGAGGATTTCTGCTAGCTTTTATCATATTTAGTTTGCTTCATCATTCTCATCCTTTTCTTTCTGATTTCTTAGAAATTGATGAAGTAGAATACACAGAGTACTTAAGTAATAATAGTGCAGAACCTTTCTTCTGTACAAATTAGCCACTGAAAAAGTTAAATAAATTACAAGCTCAGTGCATAGTTCCCTTCTTATAATGCAGTCTAAATCCCAGTTTCCAAACATACCCTTCATCAAGACACATCTCCTTCGTTTCACCTCTATTTGCTGCTGTCAGTCCACACATTTCCCCCAATTAGGAATTCAAAAAACAACTTTTTAAAGAGCTTTTTCCTGGACAGGAACATACTGAAAATGTTGCTGGTACAGTAGAAAATAAATAAATAAATAAATATGTATTTTACCTCATTTGCATGGCAGCAAAGTCCCCTACCTGGGAAAAAAATACTATCAAACTGTAAAATGTATTCAAGCAATTAGGTTATTCAGGTGAAAAAGAAGAACAGGTCCTGCGAATGTCTTTTGATGAAAAGAATTTATATTCACCTTCACTGATTCCCTTTTGAGATGCATTTAACTTCATTCTCCCTTTACCTGTGGATTTATCTACTCCAACACAAGCACAATTATACCCATGACACTCCTGACAGATATGTGTTCTGTAAAGTCTCCAGTGTTAGAGACTCCACAGACTTGGTATGGATTTTAATAATGCTCTCCTAGTCATTAGAAAATTTTATTAATAACTAATTTGCTCCATTATTTCTTAGGTAGTTCACCATGCATACAGGGTGCAAGTTATTGTATTTACAGGAAACTTTTATGGATTTGAAGAGTATTCTCATGCTGGACCCACATGCACATACACCCCCCCTTTTTAATTGTCTTCAAATTAAACAACTCACACAATACATTATCTCATAAACGTCTTGCAAGTTAGTTAGAGAAACGCGGCAAAGATAAGTAGTGTAAAGCTACAGGGGATTTCCTACAGCCAGCATACTTTAATATTTTTAACAAGTAAGTATGGATAGAGGTTTTTTTTTCCATTAGTGGACTACACAACCATCAGTATTTTGGAGGAGGGGGTTTGAATTCAAGATGACACTGAAAACTAAGAGCATGGCTACATAGGAGGTGCTACTTTTACACCAGAACAGTCAACTGCTCAAAGGCAGACAGGAGAATAGCTGATTAGTGACAGCTCTGACAGGAAGAGTGTGGGGATTGACCTGTGGGAACAATATTAACATATTGCAAAGGAAGAAAACATTATTTTCAGAGTAACAAACTTCAGTGAAAACAAAAAGGCAAGTGAGGACATTCTTGTGCTCTGCTCATCAGAAACATGCGCTCCTCCAGATTACAGTATTTGGTTATGGGCAGTGCATTCATAAGGAGAGGTGTGCCAGTTAGAAAACCTATAGGTCTTCACATAGAATGATGCAACACGGGCTTATGCAATATGCAACATTATACAATATGAAAGAAATAAATATTCATTTCAATCTGCCATGGAATTCATTACCTCTATTTTGCTGTTTTACTTTCAGCTGCTGAAGAATTAATTTTTTTAACCAAAATGTATTAATTCAGCAAAACTACATTTTTTGATGTCTGCATACCGGTACTGATCACTGAAGTTGCAGTGAGAAAGGCAGTGGAAGGGAACCTGGTCCATCTCCTCTTCCTTGTAGCTTCAGACCAGTGAGTGATTAGAAGTCAGGCACTTTTTATTTGAGATGAATAGCTTTACCAAGAGAGAATATTGTCCAGCCTTTATCTTTCCTCTTGGAGCTGTTCCACTTTGTAGTAATAAATTATTAACTCAGCTGGTGAGAAAAAATGGCAGTACAGCCTCAGAGGCTAGGGCACACAGCTGGGAAATGAAAGTTTCATTTTCAGGTCTCTGCTTCAGTGAATATTCAAAATTTTTTTCAGAGCAGAAAAAGTTCAAAACCCAGTAATCCCAACTCAAATAGCCTAATTAGGATAGTTGTCTTGTATGCACAAACTGACAGAGTAGCGACATCAAGCAGGTGCTATCATCTGTTAGGGGAATACCCAGCTGGTAGGTTATTGTCTATTTAGGAGGCAGTAATTAAGTCCATGGACCCTGTCGGGATGTACCCATGAGTCCCGAGGGAGCTAGCAGATGTTATTGCGAGGCCACTCTCAATAATCTTTGATTGATCATGTCAACTGAGAGAAGAGCCTGAAGACTAGACGAAAGCAAATGTCACCCCCATTTTCAAGAAGGGCAACAAGGAGGACCCAGGGAACTACAAGCCAGTCAGCCTCACCTTAGTCCCTGGGAAGGTGATGGAGCAGCTAATCCTGGAAACCATTGCCAGGCACATTAAGGATGAGAAAATCATCAGTAGTCAGTATGGCTTCACCAAGGGGAAGCCACGCTTGACCAACTTGGTAAACTTCTATGAGGAAGCGACTGCTCTGGTAGATGAGGGGAGAGCAGCAAATATTGTCTACCTGGACTTCAGGAAGGCTTTCACATTTATGGCTCGGAGGGGATCTTATAAATGTACATAAATACCTGAAGGGATAGCGCGAGGAGGAGGGACCCAGGCTCTTTTCAGTGGTGCTAAGTGAGTGGACAAGAGGCAATGGGCACAAACTGAAACACAGGTGAACATCAGGAAGTACTTTTTTACCGTGAGGGTGACTGAACCCTGGCACAGGTTGACCAGGAAGGTTGTGGAGTCTCTATCTGTGGAGATATTAAAAAACCATCCACACATGGTCCTGGGCAACCGGCTTTAGGTATCCCTGTTTGAGCAGGGGGATTGGACCAGATGACCTCCAGAGATCACTTCCAGCCTCAATCATTCTGTGATTCTGTGATTCCGTGATTCTGTGATTCTGTGATAGTGAATCCTTTTGGAAATGTGTTGCAATGACTGGCTTTACAAATTTCTCTACAGAGCTAGATCCAAATTCACATGAGATTTAAGTCCCTATGGCTGGCTGCAAGTAGAATGTAAAACACTAGGAAAATCCTCATTTCCATAGTCCGATCTCTTTCATGGGAAAATTCCTCAGGTATCTAAAGATCGTCTGATGCACACGCTTAAGACTGACGCTGTCTTTGTAAATCTGAGCAAATTGTTCCCTATGTGACTCTAAGGCCAATTAAGACCTTCACAGTAGGTGCTGGCA
>WAAD01039278.1:83736-107303 GCA_013389945.1 Fregata magnificens
TTATATAACAATGGGGGCTATTTGTCCACAAAACATATTGGAAATATCTACTTCTGTTCAAAGTAAAGAATCAATGTTTATGTAACACTTTCATTACAATACTCATAAGGGAAAGAGAAGAGGTAAGTCCTACACTTTCTTGACTCTAACAAAGCTTTAAAAAATTCCTTGTAAAAGTTTATCTTAATTACCAGACTACGGAACAATGGTAGTGGGGAAAAAAATTTTAAGATTGTGTGGAGCGTGGCAAAGAAGCCAAGAAAATGGGAAAGAAACAGAGAACAAGAGTGAACTTGAGTCTGCAAGCTAGTCCTAGAAGTAGTCTCCTAGAACAGGGAGACCCAAGATGAATTTCAAAGGTGTTTCTGCAGTAACTGGTCAAAGTAAAATACAGTCATTCAGCACAACTTCTTCCAGCAACAAAAACCAACAGGTTGACACCACCACCACTCCTATATTTCAAACCCAAGTAAAAAAGCGAGTTTAAATAAAGGTTTACTTGAAAATCTATCTATTTGCATAAAAGTTGCCTGGCATTTCAGGGGTTCTCCACATTCTCCCTGTGCATTGAAAATATGAATATGTTTGATATAATATGTAACAGAGCATATGATTTATAGGACAGAGTAAAATGGATGATTTTGGAATTAATCTCTTGTTAATGTTAAGCTTTGTATTCACTCCCTGTGAGGTTTTTTAAAAAAATATGGAACTGAAGTATAATTCTGCCAGTGCAAGTTTCCTACACTACATTAACTATTCCTTGTAGAAATAACACCCGTACTAAAATGTTCAAACCCATATTTGTACTAACTCCCCATTTCATGTATGTTGATACTACCCCAGATGTAAGAGTACAGGAGAGTTTAATGTATCTATTTGGAAAAATGTTTAAAGTGTATTATTAGTACCATAAAAGAATATTAATCAGAGTGATATTGAAGCACAAATAATATTCCAATTAAAGTAAAAGAATCTATAGACAAAGTAGTTTAGAAAAGAAAACAGTGCTTTGACAAATACATGCCCGCATCTTGTGATTAGGTTTATTACACTGCAGAATGCAGATACCTTTTTAATAAACATGTCACATTACAAATACATGCAATATTCCAGTAGAAAATAGGATAAGCAGAGCTAATTAGTTGGAATACGTAGAACAAAAAATTACCCTTAAAATATTTACAGCATTGATTTTGATATTTCCTATGAATAGTTTATTTGCTTAAATTAATTAAAGTTTTACAAGAGCTTTCAAAAGGATAGTTGCAATCTGAAATCTTAAACATCAAATTTTCCATGTAATAGAGTTAACTGCCTATGGTTTAAATTATTAAAAGAACAAAAAAAAAAATTAGCATGTTTACTTAATAGAAGATGTTCATTTATAAATCATAGCTTCATAAATATATCACTTTTAAAACTAACTAGAGACAATACTGGTAAAGGAAAAGAAATGAGTAGGGTGTAGGGAATTGTACAAGAAGTACAATGAATAAACAACATAGCAGAGTTTAATCTCCAGCCTCCAAGGTTTAGGTCAATAGCCATGACATATTGAAGTTAGAAAAACAAATTTCAACTTCCAAAATTGACATTCAAGTAAAGTTTCAGCTAAGAAGATTGACATTTTATTATATTTACTTCAGGGGAACAGAAGGAAGATGACAATTCGTATTGATGCAGTGCAATAAACGGTAACAAATAGAAGACAAAGAAGAAGATTTAAAGGGGGTTAAGTAAAATTCAATATGTAAAGAGTTATAAATTATTTTGAAGATTTAATTACATTTAATATAACCTTACAAAATATTTATCTAAAAATAAGTGGTTTTGTTTCAGTATAAAGCTTTTGTCAGTGCAACGTTTTGGACAGCAAACAAAACCTGGCATAATTATAATTCTAAAAAGGTCTTTATTCATGCTCTATTCTTTATCAGAGATAAAAAAGACTGTAATCATCCTGTCTGTGCAAGATTAAATATTTCAATATAACTGTATATTGTTAAGTCACACACCTAATAGACCCAGCTATGTATTTGTTATTCCATTAACTGGATTAACAACATATGGTATGAACATACCTCATCTACCAGTTATATTGCTTTGTACATCTTATGCATAGCTGCTGATAAATGGGGTAATAACATGTTAGCAATGCTGAAGCTCTCTATATACCATCACTTGAATGGCTTTTTCATCATTAATATTTAATAAATTAATTAATGTGGTGAAGTAATAAAGTCAAAGCTTACTTTGTGTTATAGCAGTGGAGCAATATATTTTGGCTTCTAACAATAAAGTCACAGATAAATGTTTTTAGTAGGCAGCCTCAAAGAAAATTATACACACAATGCTTACACAACACTTTTAAGAAAAAATGTAAACATTCCACATTTAATTAATAAAAATACCTTAATCAGGCAAAAATTGGAGAAGAATTCTCCCTTATTAATGAATTTCAACTTCAGTTTACAGTTTTGTCATTCTTCTTATTGCCACCCTGCTAACTGTCAGAGAGTTTAACTTTGTGTAATATACTAGCACAAAATAATGGAGAAAGACATTTGTCAGAAGATTACCCTATTAGCATTTCTTGTAGAAAAAACAAGCTATCTGACCATTACTGATTTAAAATAATTTATTTGTTGAAATTTCTTGACATGGATAGAAGTTCTATAATTGTTTGTTACCCATATAATGGGATGTGAAGACTACTAGATTATAAAGCCATGCAAGAAAATGCTGAGTATCTAAGGAACATAAAAGTGTACTGGGACAGACCAATGATTTATCTAGCACAAAATCTTGTCTCTGAGATTGGCCAAGAATGGATGTTTAGGAAAGAATATAACAAAAACAAATGAAGAGGCAGCAAATCTGATTAGGAAATTTATGTTATACACATTTTGTAGAGTATTGGTATTCTAGAGTATTAATATAAGACATATGGTCCTGATTTGCAATTACTTATATACAAGTAATAAGAAATAAGACAGATACTTAAATTATTATAAGATGAGTGTCGAGTGGTGTGAAGACTACACGAATCACTCATCTGCCGCAGTGGGCATTTGCTTTCTGCAAGGTCAGCAGACTACCTGACAATAGCAGAATGACTTGCAGTGTAAAAAGCAAAATAAGTATACGGTTCTTCATGTTCAACCTTGAAATGTTCTCACGCTAAGGGAACACTGGTGTGCAGTGGTGTGGGAGTACTATTGATAAAAGGAAGAAATGGAAGACCAAACAGAATCAGAAGGTTAGACACTAAATTTGTGTGAATTCAGGCTACAGATCTGAACACGAACCTATACAGATCTATTTTCATTCGCATTATGAAGTGTTCTAAATTCCTCTGAGATGATATTCAAAAAAAAAAAAAACAACCAAAAACCAAACAGTCCAGCTGTTTTGTTAGAAACTGGGAAAAGTACCTGTGCTTAGGTCTTCTGCAGTAACTGTGCAATTCAGGACTAAACTGGGCCAGCGACACTTTGAAATAAAAGCAGGCTACAGCTGCTGTCTGTAGGCACTGAATTTATTTACAAATGCAAAAGTAACCACTGTCGCACTGTGACAATCTGACTTCTGGCTGTGTGTTTCTCCATGTACTTTCAAAGTGTCCTAGTATTGGGTGCTATATTTAACATCACAAAGTATAGCAACCGTGTGACTCATGGCTTGCTTATCTTTCTACTTCATTTAGACTATGCCTGTGCCACACCCTGCTTTACCTTCCCTGCAGTGGTTATTCATGTATATAGTCTCTACACCAAGTTACTTAGCAAATAATGAAACTTAAATAGCGTAAGGCATTTGCCCAGGTGGCCAAGAAGGCCAATGGCATCTTGGCTTGTATCAGGAACAGTGTGACCGGCAGGAGTAGGGAAGTGATCATGCCCCTGTACTCAGCACTGGTGAGGCTGCGCCTCGAGTACTGTGTTCAGTTTTGGGCCCCTCACTACAAGAAAGACATTGAGGTGCTGGAGTGTGTCCAGACAAGGGCAATGAAACTGGTGAAGGGTCTAGAGCACAAGTCTTCTGAGGAGTGGCTGAGGGAACTGGAGCTGTTTAGTCTGGAGAAAAGGAGGCTGAGGGGAGACCTTATCGCTCTCTACAACTACCTGAAAGGAGGTTGGAGCGAGGTGGGGGTTGGTGTCTTCTCCCAAGTAACAAGTGATAGGACGAGAAGAAATGGCCTCAAGTTGCATCAGGGGAGGTTTAGATTGGATATTAGGAAAAATTTCTTTACTGAAAGGGTTGTCAGGGATTGGAACAGGCTGCCCAGGGAAGTGGTTGAGTCACCATCCCTGGATGTGTTTAAAAGATGTTTGGATGTGGTGCTTAGGGACATGGTTTAGTGGTGAACTGGCAGTGTTAGGTTTACGGCTGGACTCAATCTTAAGGGTCTTTTCCAACCTATATAATTCTGTGTAATTCTGTATATGAAGCACTTGTGAGCCCAAAATGTGAATACAGTGAGAACAAGTGCTTCATAGCTACTTGATGCTAGCAATATATTTTTAAACACTAGTTAACTATTAATTATAAAGACACAAAACAAAACGCTTTGCAGCTGGGAAAGTGCAACAAAAGGATGAAGTTCTTGCACTTTGGAACAGATTTGGAATACTTCCTGAATTAATAAAAGAAACATAATTTGATAGTCAAATTATCCAAAGTCGGTCACCACTAATTTAAAGTAAAAAAAGTCCTTAAGTGCATTGCTGTTAAAAATGGGATTTTAACAATGCTCTGATGAAAGACTGAGCTTTTAGAAAGTACGTTGACCAGAAAGATTAAGCTTTTCCTTAATGTCCTGAGTATTGCCCCTGACAAACCTCCTGCATCTGTGAGAAGCCTCCAGTCAAAATGTTGGTGATAACCAATAGTAGTATATAAACATTTTGTAACACTGCCAAATAAAATGTATATATATGCATATTTTACATATGTATGTGAATGGTGTGACCAACAAAGGGGTGAGGAAGTGTGCAGTTGTCTGTGGGAGGCATAGAAAAACTTGTAAACAGTGGCCCGAGTAACAGATATGCCAGAGAACGAAAAACCAAGATTAGCACAAGGGAGTGCAAATAAGTGAGACATCCTGATAAATGTGTGAGAAAGATGAAAGGAAAATGAAAACCAACATAAGCAGCAGTGGACGCAGATGAGATTCCCCATCTTTGAAGAGGGGCAAGCAGCATGAAAGCGCTAGGCTTGAGCGAGGGAATCTAGGTAAAAAGAATACTTCTGCTTCAGTTCAACTTTCTTTGTTCTCAAGCCTGATAACCTTGACTTTAGCAACTAAAAATAACCAAGGACCACAGCCCTCAGTGCTAACTATATGGCACCAACTCCATGGTATTGTATATGCAGTTAATTTGGGATATAAATTTTAAGGACTAACAGTTGTGTATATGAACTGATAAGTAGTGGCAGTAAATTTCAAAGTGTGCTTCTAATAAAAGTAAGTCTACTAACATTTTATTTTAATGTTTAAAAGAAGGCAGATGAATCAGACTATTGTCACAGTGATTTCTAATTCTCTGAAAGATATAATATGCATAGGTCTATATAAATATTTATATACATATGTGTGTGTGTTACTATATTTGTATTCTGTATATATGTACTTATGTAAATATATTCATCTTGAGTAATAAATATTTACTAACTCCAGTCAGTTGTGATTTTATGGACAAACAGGGTTGAAATTGTTTTTTTTAATAGTTATTGTGCTTCTCTCACAGTGGGTCAGCTGAAATCAATGGATTCTTTCCATTGATTTCCAATGAGTCCCAGGTAAGGATGTGATCTCTGGGAGTTCAAAGTATGATAATAACTGCTTTTGAAAAAAAATTGAAGTATGTCAAAATGTTCTAGTTTTAAAGCAGGTTTTTTGATATTGATTCAAAATTTCAGGTCTAGTAATGAACCGCAGAGGGAATATGTTAGTGGATTGTTGACCTGTTCAGCATGGAGCATAATGCCATCAGCTATGTCAAGACAGTATAGTCTACTAATGAACACGTAGCAAGATACATCGCTTCAGCAAATGTTGCTTCAAGTCCTGACTATTAAAACCAACCCACCAAACAAACAAAAACCCACTCTGTACCGGATGTATTAAAAAGTTAAGTACACACAGAGATCTTCAAGTTTTTCAGGGTCAAAAGGTATTAAGATATAATAGAGGTAAAATTAGTAGTAATTAGTTGCTACCTTAGTAATAGTAATAACTTCTAATGTCTAATAATGAATACAATATCTGCACAATAGTGAAAGTAGACATTACAAAGGTGACAAGTAAATTAGTGAAACAGTTAACAATGTTTAAAAGTCTGAGATCTTTTTATATGTGGAAAAATAAAGGAGAAAAATGGTTTAAACACAAAGTATGGCA
Organism: Fregata magnificens; assembly: GCA_013389945.1. Classification (NCBI taxonomy): domain Eukaryota; kingdom Metazoa; phylum Chordata; class Aves; order Suliformes; family Fregatidae; genus Fregata; species Fregata magnificens. The sequence continues at coordinate 90,146 of WAAD01039278.1, forward strand.
TGCCTTGTAATAGGAGGCTGTATTCATTAATAAGTAATGAATGTCAGAATGTATGGAAAACACGAAGCTAGGCAAATCAGCCAGTGTGAAGGGTGTTGCTCAAATACATTTACCAAATTATTCTTCAAAGTCATGTATAAATTAAGAAAACTGGAGGATGACTAAATAAATGTTAATCTGGTAGCGAAGTTGCTGCTTCATTATTGGAAGAAAACTGTACAATTTTTTGCTGCTCCAGTGTAAGTCTTAAACTTTGTGCCTACAGTTTCTTTTATATCTTTAACATTTGCTTATATATTGTGTGCCATATAATCTACCCCTCCTGCCAAAAACTTTCTCTCCCTTCCTGGCTTTTAATTTATAATCTGTACTCCTTCCCTATGTCACTGAACAAATTCAAAACTTAGGTAACCTATACTACACAAAAGCATAGCAAGTACTTTAGTTATTTATAACTATCATTCAGTGGCTAACAGATTCCACATGAGACAGGGCTTGCTTCCTGCAGAATCTCTTTTCCATTTGACAGTGTATAAACTTGCCAAAAGCCTTTGAAAAACGATTAAGAGGCACTTGGATATGTTAGCTGTTTGAAAACTAGCTAGTTTCCCAAAAGTTAATGAATGAAGCATATTATCCTGTCTTACTATTCACTTCTTTACCCCGAAAGGATAATAACAGACAAAATAATCAATTGTGTGTGCTATCTATATGACAAACTTATTTGGGAGGGCACTTATTTTACTGCTATTTCATTGTAGAGACAGACTACTGTTAAACAGCAACTGAACCTGAAGGCATGCTTCACTGAAATTTAAAATGAACTGACACTGTTAGTTGAAGGGAGCTGGACAGGAACTATTTATAAAGTAAAGGGGAAAAAAAAAAACCAACCAAATCAACAATCACTGTGAAATTGGTTCCCAAAAGCTGCTGTTGTGAATATTAACGCTAGAAATCTTGCTGTGTGGTGTGAAATTCATACTGTTTTGAATACAGTGGATAAAACTACAGAATCACAGAATGGTTGAGGTTGGAAGGGGCTCTTGAGATCGTCTAGTCCAAATGCCTTGCTAAAAAGGCGTCAGCTAGAGCAGGTTGCCCAGGACTGTATCCAGTAGGGTCATGAATGTCTCCACAGATGGAGACTGCACAGCCTTTCTGGGCAAGTTATTCCAGTGTTTGAGCACTCTCACAATAAAAATACGTTTTCTTGTGTTGAGATGGAATTTCTTGCATTTCAGTTTGTGCCCATTGTCTCTTGTCCTTTTGCTGGATACAACTGAGAGGAGTCTGTCTCCATCTTTATTCCCTTGTATCAGTTATAAATACTGATAAGTTTCCTTGTGCCTTCCTTCCCTTCTCCAGGCTGAATAGTCCCAGCTCCCTCAGCCGCTCTTTGTACAACAGATGCTTCAGCCCCTTAATCATCTTTGTGGCCCTTCACCAGTATGTCCACATCTCTGTTGTACTGGGGAGCCCAGAACTAGATCCAGCAGTCCAGATGTGTCTCACCAGAGAAGGATCACCTGCCTCAACCTGCTGGCAATGGTCTTCTTAATGTAACAGGAGGTTGTTGACCTGCTTTGCCACAAGAGCACATTGCTGGCTCATGGTCAGCTTGTGCTGGGACCAGGACCCCAAGGTCTTTCTCTGCAGTGGTGCGTTCCAGCTGGTTGCCCCCCAGTGTGTAGTGGTGCCTGTGGTTATTCCTGCACAGGTGCAGGACTTTGCATATTCCTTTGCTGAACTTCATGAGACTCCTGTCAGATCAATTCTCCAGGCTATGTCCCTCTTAATGGCAACACAACCATCTGGTCTACCAGCCATTCCTCCCAGTTTTGTATCATCTGCAAACCTGCTGAGGGTGCACTCTTCCCCAGTACCCAGGTCATTAATGAAGATGTTGAACAGTATTGGCACCAGTACAGTACACCACTAGTGACTGGCCTCCAACTGGACTTTGTTCCACTGACCACAACTCTCTGGGCCCAGCCATTTTTTGATCCACCTCACTGTCCACTTCTCTGACCTGTACTTTGTCAGCTTGTCTATTACAATGTTATGGGAGATACTGTCAAAACCCTTACTGAAGTTGAAGTAAATGATGATCTTAGAGGTCTTTTCCAACCTTAATGATTCTATGATTCTATTGGTCGACAGCCGGCTGAACATGAGCCGGCAGTGTGCCCAGGTGGCCAAGAAAGCCAACAGCATCCTGGGTTGTATCAGGAATAGTGTGACCAGCAGGAGTAAGGAAGTGATCGTGCCCCTGTAGTCGGCACTGGTGAGGCCGCACCTCGAGTACTGTGTTCAGTTTTGGGCCCCTCACTACAAGAAGGACACTGAGGTGCTGGAGCGTGTCCAGAGAAGGGCAACGAGGCTGGTGAAGGGACTAGAAAACAAGTCTTATGAGGAGTGGCTGAGAGAACTGGGGTTGTTTAGTCTGGAGAAGAGGAGGCTGAGGGGAGACCTTATCGCTCTCTACAACTACCTGAAGGGAGGTTGTAGGGAAGCGGGTGCTGGACTCTTCTCCCAAGAAACTAGCGATAGGACGAGAGGAAATGGCTTCAAGTTGCGTCAGGGGAGGGTTAGATTGGACATTAGGAAGAATTTCTTTACCGAAAGAGCGGTTAGGCATTGGAACAGGCTGCCCAGAGAGGTGGTGGAGTCGTCAACCCTGGAGGTGTTCAAAAAAGGTGTAGACGTGGCACTCCAGGGCCTAGTTTAGGAGTCATGGTGGTGTTAGTTGATGGTTGGACTTGATGATCTTAGAGGTCTTTTCCAACCTTAATGATTCTATGATTCTATGATTCTAAATAACACCCATTGCCCTTGTCTCATTCATCAAGCTAGTCATCTCATTATAGAAGGCTATCAGGTTGATAAAACATGATTTCCCCCTCATAAATCTGTACTGACTACTCCCAATCATTTTCTTGTCTGGAAATTGTTTCCAGAATTAGTTGCCCTCAGGGACTGAGGGGAAGCTGACAAGCTGTAGTTCCTCAGGTCCTCCTTCTCGCCTTTCTTGAAGATAGGAATGTCATTTGCTTTCTTCCAGTCTTCAGGAACCTCTGTCAATCACAATGACTTTTCGAAGATAAGAGTGGCCTTGCAATTACATCAGCCATCTCCCTCAGCACCCATCAGGCTGCATGGACCTTTGTACATCCAGTTTGTTTAAGTGCTCCTTGACACGGTCCTGCTTCATGGAGAGTCTTTCTCACTCCAGACTCTCCCTCTACTCTCAGAAATCTGGGATTCCTGAAGGCCAATTTACTGGCAAAGACTGAGGCAAAGAAGGCACTGAGTACCTCCGCCTTTTCCATGTCCTTTGTCATCAGGTCCTTTGCCATATTCAGCAGCAGGTCCATGTTTTCCCTAGTCTTCGTATTACTGTTAATTTACCTGTAGAATCCCTTCTCGTTGCCTTTCACATCCCTTGCCAGATTTAATTTCAGGTCGGCCTTGGCTTTCCTAATCTCTTAAGTGCATGACTGAACTACACAGAATTCCAAGTGTTGAACAGCAACACCATACTCTTCCTGGGCCTCCTGCCCCTGCTGCTGCCTCTTGTACACTTCCTTTTTATGTCTTAGTTCAGTCAGGAGCTCCTTGTTGATCCATGCAGGCTTCCCACTGCCTTTGTGTGACTTCCTGTATGGTGGATGAACCTTTCTTGAGCTTGGAGAAGGTAATTTTTGAATATCAGTCAGCTCTCCTAGACTCCTCTTCTCTCTAGGGACATATCTCATGTGATTCTTCCAATGAGATCTCTGAAGAGGTTAATATGTCTGCACTAAAATCCAGGGTTGTGGTCCTGCTTTTTGCCGTTTCCTCCTCTTAGGATTCTGAACTCCACCATTTCATGGTCACTGCAGCCAAGGTAGTCCCCAGCTTTCACATCCATGGCCAGTTCTTTGTTGTTGTCAGCATCAGGTCCAGCAGAGCATATTTCCATGTTGGATCCCCGATCACCTGTGTCAGGATGTTTTTGTCAATGCATTCTAGAAATCTAGATTGCTTGAGCCCTGCTGTGTTGTCCTTCCAGCAGATATCAGGGTGGTAAAAGCCACCATGAGAATGATGGCCTCTGAACATGAGGCTTCTTCCAGTTGTTTCCCTTACCAATGCATCCCTTTTCAGTTCTAAAGAATTGTAGGAGATCACAAAAGTTAACTTAGGAGAAAAATGTTTATTGAAATACTTTTAATACTTAATACAGTGTACTTCATCATAACTTCATCATAAACTAACATAGAAGGTAGAAGCCAATGCAACAGATAAAATTTTCCTCCCTTATGAAGTTTAACCAATTTAAATCTTATCCCCAAAGTACTTCAAAATTCTGGTCAAATTCACTTTTGATTAGAGTCAGATTAGCAATTTAGAGTTGCTGTTTGTGCATGTCAACACAAAATTAAACTTTCTGAGTTAATATTTGAAGGAAGAAACATGCTATATAATCAAAAAATTATTTAGATTAACATATTAATGTAATGTTGAATAAAGACTAATATAATAAAAATAAAATATTTTAATAAAATTAACATATTAAACAGTGAAGGTGCAAAGGGCTCAGTTGAAAGTGATGAACAGCCACAATTCTTCCTGAAATCACTAGAAGTTCAAATTACTTTATGCATTCCAATTCACACCTTGTTAATATTAATATTAGCTAGATACCTAGGAGAGGAAAACTGAATGTATACTTCCCACTTTTCATCATTATCCAAGAATCTTTCTGAGAGTAGATAAATGAGACTTCTTCCAGGTGATTCACTTAATTTCATTTCACTCTTTTCTCCCCCATTCTCCATCCAAAATCTCTTTTCACTACTCTCCCATCTCTCTGACAGATATAGTTAGTGAGTAGGATAGCGAAAGTCACAATCACATCTTCCTTCACTTCAGTACACAACTGTTATTTTAAATCTCTGAGGCCTGTGAAACACTTGTTAGATATCAAAAAACTCTGTTGCTTTTTAAGATGTTATGGATATGTTTTGTGACAAAAGAACAAAGAAACATACAAAAGAAATCCCTATGGGTTCATTTCCACCTACAAAAGAGATTTGATGAAAACAAGAGTAGTTTGGATGGTTACAAACCTGCTATCACATTTGCTATTTTCAATGAGAACAAATACTTTACTTAATAAATAGATAAACAAATATCCCTGCACAAAAATATGTTACCTTTTTCTTAAAACATTATTAATATGTTATTGATAAATCAGTATCTTCCAAATAATAGAAAAATATTACTCAGGTATTCTCTGTGTGGATTAGACTGGCAGGCAAAAGGTAGCAAGAAAGGTTATAGGTTAAGAAGTATATACATTTATCAGACTATGACAGGAGCAAAAATTTTAGAAATTCACTATTTTTGCTAAACACATGCTTGGTCTTCCAATGATTGCACTGTACTGTGGAAAAATACATAGAAATCCTTAGCAAGGGCAACATATCTATTCAGAGACATCAACAAGATAGTTTCTGACTTAAGACATATACAAAATTTATTTCATATATTGAAATAAAAGATGAAAATCATTGCTTTATTTTTGTTCTGTATTGTGGCAAAAGCCAAAGGTCAGGTCAAAACATGCCATCCATCAGCCTCGCTATCTGTGAAACATTCCAGCAGCAAGTGGAAAAAACAAAATGAATATAATTAGTTCACCAAAAAAAGCACAGACATTGACAAAAGGAAGACCGAAGATGATATTGGCTAAAGAAAGAAAGAGTTAGGAAATGAAAAATCTAGAGATCACGAAAACATCATTGATATAAACATGGAAATTTTATAAGTGAATTAGGAAGAAAGGGATAAAAGGAGTAAAACTCACCAAAATTTTAAACTTGACAGGCAGGAGTTGCAAAATAGGAATTAAAGTGATGGCAGAACCTAGGCTTCATGCCTTGCCTTTACTTTGTCATAAGCTTAAATACTTCCTCTAAATGACAAACAGGCAAGTCTGGTCTTCTGAAATCTTACGCTTAAATTATTTTCTTTTGTTTGCTTTTTAAAAGCAAGTTTTTTTAATGTAAAAGAATAAATTTGTTAACATATGGTTGATTTTGTAAAGTACATTTTGCATCCAGTAACAGAGGGGGGAAAAAGTGACTTTGAGAAGACTCCTAAATCAGTACAGGCAGAAGAGTAGCTTTGAAGTTGCTTTCACAAGAAAAGTTAGAAAGGTACTTTGAACAACTTATGATGTACTGCTTGTGTCAAACCAGCAACTGAGTTCTAGGGATATGTGTGTAATTCACTGAGAGTGTAAGAAAAAAGTCCGATGTGATAACAATTAGATTGGGATTGTCTTTCTGAAATTCTTTCTAGCTTGTGCACGTACTTCTTAACCTATTTTCAGCATGACATCCTACTCATCTATTCCTTTTTTATAGAGCATTCTACCTCAGGGTGGATTGATAAAGGGAGCTTATTTGGCAGGAAACCTCTTATGCAAGATTAAAGGCAAAGTTTGCTTTGTTTTTTGTAGCCTCATGAAAAACTGATGTCTATGGGACAGAAGGGCACATGGTCCCAACCATGTCTTCACAGACCTTCCAAGGCTGTAGAGCATTTCAAAGTTTCACAAATCTTTTCTAAGTTTTGGAATTATTTTCTGACTGGAATATTAAGCCTTTCCAGCATGTTATCTAATTTTGTTTATATGGAAATTGTAAGTTAAAAGGATTGTTACATTATGGATAAGGAGATGGTATGCTAGACTAAATTTTCTGTAGGTGCTCCTGGTGCAGAGATATCAGATGTTCCTGATATTAACTTGACATTGCTGTGGGCATTGTATTAAATTAAAAAGTATTTTATAATTTCTGTGCAAAACAGCAACTTTTTTTAAAACAGTATGCAAGATCATTATAATTAACAGGAAAAAAACTTTTTAAACTCTTTATGAAGATGCATTTGGCTTTAGTCAGAAAATCAAGAGGGATTAATCTGAGAATAAAACTACCGTGTGAATTATCTGTTTATAAGCATCTCTTTCCATAGCATAAAAAAATGCTGAAACGTGACTAAATTTATTCAAACAACCTTATACATAGAATGGAAGAGTTATCTGCTTCCTCTCTACAGGTGGTGAGGGGCAGCACTTTCAGCTTTTTTTATGTTAACTATAACGTTTTTTATTACATACAGGATATTGCTGCAAGCAGGTTTCATAATACAGAACCTGAGTTTTCATGGTTTGTCATACTGTGGCCACCCCAGCACAAGCTGGTTCAGGTGGTTAAGTCCAGGGCCAGCAGACTATACAGTCAAAGATGTGATAATCCAGTCATCCATGGTAAGGAGCCAAACACCTGAATGCCCTGAAAAATCAGTTCTAATGAAAACCCCAGTTTCATTTTCAAAACGGGTATGATGCGATACCTCTGGGGTTCCAAGAGCCCCAGCACTCAAGGTTTCCTTGTTTCTATTGCCTTCTCAGAAAAAGAAGACTCTGAGTGCATTGGAGGTTTTAGAAACCCCAAATCAATTTTGTGCCAGCTAGAAAGCCTTGTCAGATAACTCAGAGTCCACAAGGTTTCAGAAACCACAAAGTTTTCTGGGATTTTGGGGTTCCTAGAATCAACCTGGGAGTCAAGAAACTGTAGGGCTATATATGTATAACAATTACTCTTTATGATCCCATATGTTTTTTACTGTCCTGAGACTGTCACCTGCATACTGTCATCTGCGTTTGTGGATGTTGTTTACCTGGACATTAGTAAAGCCTTTGACACCATTTCCCACAGTATTCTCTTGGAGAAACTGGCTGCTCATGGCTTGGACGAGCATACTCTTCTCTGGGTAAAAAACTGGCTGGATAGCCAGGCCCAAAGAGTTGTGGTGAATGCAGTTAACTCCAGGTGGCGGCCGGTCACAAGTGGTGCTCCCCAGGGCTCAGTATTGGGGCCAGTTCTGTTTAATATCTTTGCCAGTGATCTGGACAAGGGGATCAAGTGCACCCTCAGTAAGTTTGCAAGCAACACCAAATTGGGTGGGAGTGTTGATCTGCTTGAGGGTAGGAAGGCTCTACAGAGGGATGAGGACAGGCTGGATTGATGACCTGAGGCCAATTGTATGAGATGCAACAATGCTGGGTCCTGCACTTTGGTCACAACAACCCCATGCAATGCTACAGGCTTGGGGAAGAGTGCCTAGAAAGTTGCCTGGCGGAAAAGGACCTGGGGGTGCTGGTCGACAGCTGGCTGAACATGAGCCGGCAGTGTGCCCAGGTGGCCAAGAAGGCCAACAGCATCCTGGCTTGCATCAGAAATAGTGTGGCCAGCAGGACTAGGGGAGTTATTGTCCCTTTGTATTTAGCACTGGTGAGGCTGCACCTTGTGTACTGTCTTCAGTTTTGGGCCCCTCACTGCAAGAAAGACATTGAGGTGCTGGAGTGCATCCAAAGAAGGGCCACAAAGCTGGTGAAGGGTCTAGAGAACAAGTCTTATGAGGACCAGCTGCGGGAACTGGGGTTGTTTAGCCTGGAGAAAAGGAGGCTGAAGGGAAGACCTTCTCGCTCTCTACAACTACCTGAAAGGAGGCTGTAGCGAGGTGGGGGTCGGTGTCTTCTCCCAAGTAACAAGCGATAGGAGAAGAGGAAATGGCCTCACGTTGCACCAGGGGAGCTTTAGGTTGAATATTAGAAAAAATTTCCTCACTGAAGAGGTTGTCAAGCATTGGAACAGTCTGCCCAGGGAAGTGGTTGAGTTCACCATCCCTGGATGTATTTAAAAGACGTTTGGATGTGGTGCTTAGGGACATGGTTTAGTGGTGGACTTGTCAGTGTTATGTTAACAGTTGGTCTCGATGATCTTAAAGGTCTTTTCCAACTTATATGATTCTATGATTTACCATCCATTGTTTACCTCACACATCAAGCAGATAGAGTTCCTAGTTTGTCTGTGGAACACTTAGTAGCATTTAGATAACAAAATATGTAAAGATTCACAATTCCAACACTAGCTTAAAACTCTCATGCATATTCATAGCACTACTTTGTAGAGATATGGCGTGATGCCTTCGGTACTAGAATGAAGTTAAGCATAAAAAAGCTAACTTCAGTTCAACTCAGCGTAAAGGCAACCATTCTGAAAATGTCACATTGATATTTGGGTGTCCAATGAAACATTCACTGCTGCCCCCACAAGCCCACTGTTCAGACTTTATTAATCAGAGAGGCCACAGTGAGATGACCATCTTCGAGTAGACAGAGTTCAGCACATATTTTACAAGCTACAGAATTTCCAAAGCCTTTTCAGGTTCTCTTTCCACTGAAATGATGTCTGAATCTATATTACTGGACCTCAAAGCACTTCCAAGTCTGAATACACTTTTATTGTGTCCTGATTGTCACCAAACCCCTTTAACTGGTTTCTTTTGACTGCCATATCCAACTGGTGAGATCAAATTCAGGCCGTGAAAATTTTCCAAGGGGGAGGAACAGCCCCATAGTCAAGGATGTGCTAGATGTTGAGGATCGTTTTAGTATTCTTCCAGAAAATATGCAGAGAAAGTTCCTGATGAAAGGCCGAAGGCTGTGAATTCAGGAGAATTTCAGCTTCTACGTGTTTTAGCAGATGTGGGTAAGCCATATGAAGGATTTTTTCCTGTCATTGAAAAGTTTCTTGGTCTAAAAGCAGAAGAGGATCCACTGCATCATTCTCAATATCAGATGTTTGCATTAGTTTGCATTTCACAAGCAATAGTTTAATGCAGCAAATTAACTTAATAACATGTGTCCCTTGGGGGAAAAAAAAAAAAAAGAAAAAAAATATCCTCTTTTACTGCTTTGTACAGTTAGTATTGAGCATGAGCTGATGTGTTATTCCAAAATATGATGAAAGATTTAGAGTGCCCTTGCACTGTAGCAGTAACTTGGAGGAATGTGAGCTCATTTCATGTCATTCCCTGTCAAGATATTTGTGCCTCAGGTCTGGAAACCTAAACACTGCATGGCAGGGTAAAAAAGGCATATTGGATGACCTGGTGGAAATTAAAAATTCCAAAAGTTCTGGAGGAGTAGAAGCCAGACTATCATCAAAACTGGCAACGGGCTTAAAGTAAGAAAGAGGCTCTGCAGGACAAGAAGTGCTAACTATAATTCTGCGAGAAAAAGAATGTAATGAGGTGGAAGAAGTTCCTGCAACAGGGAGTCTTGAAGTAGACTTTTTTCAGGAGCAGTAGGCAGACTTTTAGATAAGCCTACACATTCTTTGATCCACGTGCTAAGACTCGTTAGAGGACAGTTATAAGCTCTTATTTGGATTTAGCTGACTTGCTCACAGCAGTTACACTGATTTTAGTGCTTTAGTGCATGTTCCTTACATTCTACATCAGTAAAAATGGTGAGTGGCTTTTTGTAGTCTTTATTCTCCCAATAACTCCTGAAAAAGTTAATTCCTATGGTCATTCCCTTCAAGGGAAAAAGCAATAAGAGATATAGACACAAAAGCATTTATTTCACCTTATCTCACAAGGCTAGAAGAACCAAGGGGATCCAATAAAACAAGCATGTAACAGTGAAATTGGAGAAAGAAAAGATATCTATGTTGCTTCTGACCTTTTAAACATGGCCTTAGAACAAGGCCCTAACTTTTGCCCCATAGAAATGATATGTGAAATTTATTTTTATACGCAGGTGTTTTGGCATTGTACTTAGTCTATAATTGTTTTTGTCTCTGGTGAATTCACTGTTTGTTAATTTATTTAATATTCCCCTTTTTTGTGTATGTGTCCATGTCTCGTTATTGGTTTAGCCCTCTTTACCTTCCACTTTGAGTTTTTTTTATTTATTTACTTATTTTTTAAAATCTTGCCATCCACATTTAAAAATTTGTTCATGTTTTCAGTTCTCTGTCTGCTAACCTGTTGACTGTACTTGTTTACTGCCCATTTCTCATCATAATGGCCTTGCACAAGCTTTTTCTGAACTGCTGTAAAACAGAAAATAACACACAGTTCAGAACAGACGCACCATTAGCACAAACTTGGTAGCAGGAAAATACATGCAATATATTAACACATCTGTTATGATTCGCAGTACTTTGGTTATGCTTTTATTTGACCAATTCCTACGTATCTTTGAATATTTTATTTGTTTATTTGTTCTCCTGTTAATGTGTGACCAAACAAGATGACTTCATGCTCTACAGTGCTGAATGTGGCCCACTGTTTTCCTTGCCTACTTCCAGCTGCCTACCCATAACAAAAACACCTCCTTAGTACTTTACCTCAGACTCTGCAAAACACAATGCGTAAAGGCACAGCTATTAAAAAAAATAGCAGCCTTTTTACAGAGGAACTGCTCACAAAACTACAGGTACACCTGTCATTTAAAGTATTGGATATTAGGCCTCAATTTCATCTCCAGGGAAGCGTCCCTGCTTGGCTTTCATGTTAATGTGAAAAGAGGGCATCATTTGCCTTATTGCATCACTCCCCTGGTTCTGCCCTCCCCACAATTATATTTCTTACTCATTTTCCTTTTTATTTGCCCCCTCCCCACCATGTATCATTTGTTCCGCAATATCGCATCATTCAACCTGATTCTTTGTTCTGACTGTGCAATCATGGTATCCTTCTGGACAAAATGTCCAGCATAAAGCTAGACAAGTCCATAACATGTTGGGTGAACAATTGGCTGACAGGTCAGGCTCAAAGAGTTACAGTAAATGGGGTTACACCAGGCTGGTGGCCAGCCACCACCAGTGGGGTTCCCCAGGGCTCAATTTTAAGGCCAGTGCTCTTTCATGATTTGATAAATGATCTGGACACAGGAGTCGAACGTATATTAAGTAAGCTTGCTGGTGATACTAAATTAGGAGGAGCTGTGGACTTCCTCGAGGTAGAGAGGACTTACAGAGAGATCTGGATAGACTAGAGAGCTGGGAAATCACCAACCATATGAAATTTAACAAGAGATCCTGCACCAGATCCTGCACCTGAGACAGGATAACCCTGGTTATACATACAAGTTCGGGGATGAGAGGCTGGAAAGCAGCCCTGCAGAACAAGATCTGGGGATTTGGGTTGATGGCAAGTTGAACATGAGTCAACAGTGTGCCTTGGCAGCCAAAAGGGCCAACCTGTCCTGGGGTGCATCAAGCACAGCATAGCTAGCTGGTTGAGGGAGGTGATTGTCCCACTCTACATTGCACTGGTGCGGCCTCATCTCAAGTACTGTGTGCGGGTTTGGGTGCCTCGGTATAAGAAGGACATGAAACTATTAGAGTGTGCCCAGAGGAGGATGACCAAGATGGTGAAAAGCCTCGAGGGCAAGACTTAGGAGGAGTGGCTGAGGTCACTTGGTTTGTTCACCTTAGAGAAGATAAGTCTGAGGGGTGACCTCATCGCAGTCTACAGTTTCCTCAAGAGGGGCAGCAGGGGGCGACCAGTGATGGGACATGTGGAAATGGTATGAAGGTTCATCAGGGGGATTTCAGACTGGACATTAGGAAAAGGTTCTTCACCAAGAAGGTGATCGGTCACTGGAACAGGCTCCCCAGGGAAGTGGTCATGGTACCAAGCCTGTCAGAGTTCAAGGAGCATCTGGATGATGCTCTTGGTCATATGGTTTAGTTTTAGGTGGTCCTGCGAGGAACAGGGAGTTGGACTCAATGATCCTTATGGGTCCCCTCCAACTGGAGATATTCTATATTCTATGATTCCAATCCTTCATGACTGACTGTACCATTTTCAAGCAATCAAACTGTTTGAATTCCGACTTGTCTTTTTGTTGTAAGGACTGGCAAAGGCACTTGCTTTGCTCCTTCTTAGTTTGAACTCTCCCTTGCTCTGCCAAACCCTTGTTGTTCAGCAAGTCTAGATGGCTGTGTAGAATCCATTGCTTATCATGCCAGCTTGTTACTGTGATTTCCCCAAGTACAATGTTTCTTTTTTATATCAGACATTAAACATTCAGGACAAAAGGGCCTCATACCATGGCCTACACACTCATAAGAGTTTTACACGGCATTACAAAGGATAAATAAGAAGGCAGAATGAGATCATGGACATTTATGTATTACTTCATCTGCAATCAGTTAACAATAACTAGGAAGGCTTAACTTTGGCCAACGTAGCTGATCAGACAAACAGAAAAACAGCTTCTCAAAAAGAGGAGGGGAAAGGTAGGAAGAGTGTCCAAATTATTCCAAAGGCTGTTCTGAGGGCACACAAATGTACATCACTACTTTATTATGAAAAAAAAAAAAAAAAAGCAGTTAAGAACAGAGCACTTTTTCTCAGAATGCATCAATTTTTATTTCATATAAGTTCTTTTGCATCAGGACAAATAACTAAACTTTTGTTTTTATTCAAATGAATAGTTCAATATTTTCCACTTTCCACTTCTAACTACAAAATACAGGTTTCTTTCTGAAGAAAATAAAGTACTGAGTCTACCAACCAGAAGGGTGCAGCTATAACACAGAGGAATCACAGAATGGTTGAGGCTGGAAGGAACCTCTGGAGGTCATCTGGACCCTCTGCTCAAGCAGGGCCACCTAGAGCACCTATTGGTGCATCCCAGCAGGGCCCATGGACTAATGTTCAGTTTGCTTAAGTATTTCTTGACCTGATCCTCTTCCAGCAAGAGTACATGTTCCTTGCTCCAACCCTTCCCCCTAATCTCTGGGACCTGGGATTCCCAAAGGCTGGTCTTGCTAATAAAGACTGAGGGAAAGAAGACATTAAGGACCTCCACCTTTTCCATGGAGAGGATATGTATGGTAGGTATCCAATCTTGATGTCAATGACAAAATATCCAAGCATATCAGAAGAAACAGCAGCTGGCCTTTGAAGGACAACATTTCCAGTAGATTAGTAAATATGTCACTGTAAGCAATGTGAAAAAAAAAAAGATTTAACCCCCCCCTATATCTGCAGAATATCTATGCATAAAATATGCACTTAAACCTATGGAAAAGGAGAGAATCTGAGCTCAGAATACTCCAACAGTGTCTATTTTATTTGCTGAGACAAATGATTAAAATACCCAGAGGGACTGAACTCTGAGCAACGTATATGCGTACTTAGTCATGCTTTTGACTGAGGGACTGAAAAAAGTGTTTCTTAACACATTTGCAAAAATCTTCTTAATAAGAGCTGTAAACCATTCCAGGAGATGAGTGCTATTAGGAAACAAAACAAGCTTTCATATGCTTTAAGGTGCTCTATAGCAGATATGATGCAGTATTCAGGTGGTTCTGAGATAAATTAGACAGACAGAAAAGTCTCCTAGAGGACTTCACAGTCCTTAACATACATGTATGGAATACTTTTTTATTTCAGTTCTGTTTTTAATTTATATTTTTGTTGTTTAGATAGAGTAGACATAAAGAATCACCATCAGAAGTTTTGCAGAGCACGCGCACACCCACAAACACACACATACACACGATCTTCCAGCTAAACTGGAAATGCTTCCATTATCTGGATCTCTTAAAAAATGAGTTATATTTCCCTCTGGATATTATCTTTTTTGTGACTCCATTTGATAAGTTACATAGCCTCAGAAAAACACTGTAGGTCATACGTGGTGTTATGAAGCACAGGATCTTGAGAGTCTCCAAAATGAGGACCAACACTTGAGCTGACAATAAAAATAGACTTGGTCAACAGAAGTGACAATGAAAAATATTTGTAGTGACTTACTCCAATGAGGACACAAGCCATATGGACTCTGTAAAGTTTGCAAGCTCAGCTACAAATAGAGCATATGCAAGTAGCGGTGATTCTGCTCTGGCTCTGTCCTCATCATGAGCAAGATGTGAAGTTTTCTAATGAGTTTATCTAAGAACAGTGTTGTGCTGCTGGTTCTGCATTATTTAGGGGAACCGTTAAATCTTTAAGCAACCCATTCCCAACATTTTTTTTTTTTTAAACCTAACATTCATATGTCCACATTTTTATGTGTACTGTAAACTACTAGGGAAAAAAAAAGTAAATTCACATGTACTTTTTAACTGCTATAGTTCTTTGGGGAAAAAAAAAAAAAAGAATGAATCACAAATGTTTAGTATTTAATCTGAAGGTTAAAAGGGTAAGAGAATGGAAAGAATTATATAAAAACCTATGATACCCTGGATATCTTATAGCAACATAAAGAAAAACAGCAGATACCTAATTGCCATCTTCACCTATACAGTTAAAAGAGGTCTGCTATAAAAATTACATGTAATCAATATGAATGCAGCTATAAAAGGAACCACACACGGCACCCTGCAATTTAATTCTGTCCTTATTACTGCTGGGTTCCACTTTTATATTTATAGTATGCATAATGAAGGAATACATTTTAGAACTGATCCAAGGGGAAAAAAACCTCTTTGCTTTTTGACATATTCTGAATCAACAACTTGTTTTTCTTAAAGCCAAATTAAAATGTATTATTTGGTTTGTGGCTGAGCTGAAGAAGAATTGAGTTTGTTTTATGCAGTGAAGAACATTTAGAAAAATATATCAGAGACAATAAAAAAGTCAAATAGAGAAAATAATGAACAAATTAGCACCAGTAGCAAATGCAAAAAATTATAAAGTGAATATATATTGTTTCCAGATTTGAGTTATTTATCTGTCAATTACTTTTAAAAACTGCCTTTTACTTTGCAGTACATGTCTATGATCAGATCCAAGGTCTTTGAATGGGTTCCATAGGGTATGCACAGAAAACCTAATCAATACCATACACATCAGATCTACTGTAATGTGTTGTGCTATTGTTTGCGTATGTGCTGTTGTCTCTGGATGTTCAGTATCTCTGAAAGCTGAGATTTGTGCTTTCAGAAGTTTGCTGTATGTGACAGATATGCCCATCTTATTGTCCATGCCATACAGAACCTCATCACATAGAGTCTGAATTGCCCATGTTGCCATGGATCCTGGGGTCACCTTGGAAAAGTATGTGCTTTTTCTTTCTTTGTGTTTGGAAACTACTAAATATTCTCTTGTTCAGACTCTATAGCACCCTTTTCCATGCCTCATCTACTGCTCTGTTATAGCTGCCATTATAACAGAGCTAGTACTTTGTATTCACAACATTATTATTCAATAACCTTGCTTTTCTGTTGAGAAACTGCCTTCTGTCCTTGTGTTTGACCTTTGAAATGAAGTAATTCTAACTAGAGGACCTGTCCTTTTTACGTATTTGTAAAACATCATCCACTCTTGCAAACTGCGTAAAATCATTCTAACAGCACAAGATATCACCTCCAGTGTGACTGAGGGATTGCTTATTCAAATTCAGAGTACCTGAACTCTAATTTTCTCTGCCGTTGATTTGTTCTATAACCTCAGACAACTTTTCTGTGATTTAATCTGCTCAGTTTTACTTTGGGTTGATATTACCTAATTCAGTGAGATCCTTCTGAAGACTTATTAGAGCATTGTTGGTGACATGAAAAGAAAAATGTTACATGAATGCAAACTGTTATCATGTTTAGATGTTTTTCACCAACCTGCTGCTCGTCGGTGTTGCCTATAAGCAGGAATGAATGTCATAAACTGTATTTGACAAAAACATCTTCAGCAATCACCAGAAGTAGTACTATGAATATACTAAAAACTAATGACACTGTTATTGTACCCAGGCTGACAGGCTTTGCTAAGAGGCAAGGAATGTTAACTTAGGCTTAGATTTGTAAAAATATTGTATTCTGGACATGGCTGTCCTGTGTTTGGCTGCTTTGGTGTGCCAGCAGGATGAACATCTGACAATCTGCAGCAACTGAAGCCTGTGACCTCAAATATATTGAGTTGCTAATGCTAATACCATTTATGTGGATACTGGAATTAAGCTAACTTATGCCAGGTTGGTTTAGAGGACTTAGAAAGCACTGTATAACAACCTACATCTATCCAGAACTACCCATACACAAAGCTTTATTCGTTCACCACTCTTTAAGATCAGCAGGAATCCTTTTTTATGATTTTTTTGGTCTAAGGTCTACAGTTTTATAGCTCCATTAAAAGTATAATGTATTTCATAATAAAGCACTTTAATTATTATTAAACAACATAAACTCCTGAAGCTTTTACTTAATCAAAATCCCTCATCTGGCTTGATATTTTAAATACCCTTTTTTTTTAATTACTGAACAAATTAGTAATTAAAAGACTGTTCAACAACAACAAC
>WAAD01039279.1:11585-30400 GCA_013389945.1 Fregata magnificens
ATTTAGATTGAATATAAGGAAGAAATTTTTTACGATGAGGGTGGCGAAACACTGGGACAGGTTGCCCAGAGAAGTGGTGGATGCCCATCATTGACAATTGTGTTGGGTTTACATGACAAACTAGCAGGGGTGGCTGAAGAGGTGGCTTCTGTGAGAAGACACCAGGGGCTGCCCCCACCTGGGACAGCACCAGTTCCAGCTGGCTCCAAGACGGACCTGCCACTGTCCAAAGCTGAGCCCATCAGTGATGCTGGTAGCGCCTCCGAGATAACATATTTAGCAAAGGGTAAAAAACACTGCACAACATCAGCTGTGAGAGAAGAGTGAGAAAATGTGAGAGAAACAACTGTGTGGACACCAAGGTCAATGAAGAAGGAGACGCTCCAGGCATTGTAGTAGAGATTCCCCTGCAGCCCCTGGAGAAGACCATGGTGGAGTAGATATGCACCCTGCAGCCCATGGAGGACCTCATGCTGGATCAGGTGGATGTGCCCTTAAGGAACCTGCAGCCTGTGGAGAGCCCATGCTGGAGTAGGCTGCTGGTAGGAGCTGTGGCCTGTGGAGAGGAGCCCACGCAGGAGCAGGTTTTCTGGCAGGATCTGTGACGCCGTGGGGGACCCATGCTGGAGCAGTCCATTCCTGACTGCAGCCAGTGGGAAGGACCCACTCTGGAGCAGTTCGTGAAGGACTGTATCCCGTGGGAGGGACCCCACAGTGGAGCAGGAAAACAGTGTGAGGAGGAAGGAGCAGCAGTGATGAAGCATTATGAACTGACCACAACCCCCATTCCCCCTGTTCCCCTGCACTGATTGGGGTGGGGAGGTAGAGAAGTCAGGAGTGAAGTTGAGCCTGGGAAGAAGGGAGGGGTGGGGTGAAGGTGTTTTTAGACTTGTTCTTAGTTCTCATTATGCTACTCTGTTTGACTGGCAATAAATTAAATTAATATCCCAAAGTCTAGTCTGTTTTGCCGGTGATGGTAATCGATCAGTGATCTCCCTGTCCTTATCTTGACCCACAAGCTTTTTGTTGTATTTTTCTCCCCATCTTGTTGATGGAGGTGGGGTGAAAGAGCGGTTTGGTGGGGACCTGGTGGCCAGCCAAGGTCAACCCACCACAACGGGGCTTTGAGCAACCTGATCTAGTGAAAGATGTCCCTGCCCATGGCAGGGGTGTTGGAACTAGATGACCTTTGAAGCTCCCTTCCAACCAAAACCATTCTGTGAGTTTATGATTTTGGAGAAATGTACAGTTTCATTTTCTTATGTACAAATGCAACAAAACCAAAAAAAAAAAAAAAAAGAAACCAACACCACTTACATATCTATTTGCCTTTTAAAACAAATTCCTGCCTATTTTCTATGTCTATTACATTTTGGTCATTTTGGCTGAAATAGTCTACAAGGGTCTGTACTATACACAGTGGCTTTCTAACTCAGGTACATTTATAAGTGCATCTTTTTAACAGCCTTCTTGCTGCCATTAATTTTAGTCAGTACTTTTCTGCACTGGATTAGAACCAGAGGGCTAGCAGGAACAATATAAATTGCTAACACTGATGCTGTGCAGCTGCTCTTTCCATGGCAGGGTAATGATAAAATGTGAAGGTCAGGTATCTCTAAATTGTATTTTGTGAGATATGAGTAGAGCACTAGAATAACCATGAATTCTCTTGTTAATCTGGATCCTGGCAACAAATCCTTTGTTCTCTTACCTGCTAAAGCAAGGAGTAGAACTGCTACCTCTATAATTTGTGCTGGTTTTTTATTCAAGGTTCAGCATCCAATGAAAGAACAGCCTATTAAAACAGGCAGCCTGAGCTGTTCAGCAGAAAAGTGAGTAACCTAACCCACCAGTATGCAGCAACAGCCACAATGGGAGAGACTTGGAGAGGTTACATCTATTATGTTTTACAGTTTTACAAAACTGAGTATAGAAACAGATACCAGGACATGATCTAGCATATAACAGTAATAAAAAGAAAGTTGCCCAGAATAAGGTATTCGCTCAAGATTGGCTCATTGTCTTATAACATTTTGGGCATTTGCCATATTCCTCTTTAATAAAAATTCCATGTTACAATAGGTAAAAATAAAATCCTCTCCAAAAGGAATCTGTCTGCAAATAAGGCATCTGGAATGTTTTAAAATGAATCAAGAGTCCCAAATGCTAAAGGGAAAACCAGGCCCTCTGTAAAAAAAAAAAAGAAATAGAACTATAAAATTATGAAAATGTAGAAGGAGATGGCGGCACACTTTCTTTGATCTGAAAATTGAATTTAAAATTTTCTTATAGTGGATTTAATTTATGTATTCAAGTCCATTGTTAATCAGACATTCAACACATTAGCAACTCTATTACACAAAAAGTAGAAACACTGGCAGTAGGAGTATTATTATGAGTAATAGAATATACTGTATCAGTGCTTCCTAGAAGAACCACTAACAATGTAGATGAATAGTATTTTTGCTTGCAATTACAGCTGCAGTTGTTTTAGTTGTGACACTAAGGATCAGTGCTGTCTATGAATCCCTGGAAGTCTTTCTGCCTCTTTCTGTACTCTACCATGTCACAGGTAGTACATCACACCTATTGCTAAAATTTTGCTGTGTTTGGAGACGGCTACTGGTGGAAAGGGCAGAGTAACAACTTACACGAAAAAGGAGCAATTCAGAGATGAGAGAGGCAGGAGATTTTTTACAACTGAAATACATTCAATTAAAAAAGACATAAATGTATCATTTTGGTGTCTAAAGCTAGCATTAGAGAGTGTATAATTCATTCAAGACAACAGAGTAGATAAGCAACCCAGAAATAAAACTCATTTATTAATTTGATTTTGATTTGCAAGTTATTTTTACTACCTGAAGGAGAGGAATCAAGTTTTCCTTCCAAGCTTATTAGAGATTTCCCTTACAAAACACCTTATTTTATTCTAGATTCAACCTATTTAAACTTTCCTACATATGAGGCAAAAAGGAGTGTGGCTTGTAACAATAGTGTTGTTTGTTATATCAGGATTGAGATATCGAAGATTGTCTCAACTTGAATAAATAAAATAAGATTTGTACTTACTGATATATGATCATCAAAATCTATTTCATCCAAATCAAGGTATTCAGGGGCTTCCATTATTCTTCTATGGACATTTTGGGTGAGTCAGCACAGTAGTAAAGACCTAATTAAGAAAAGAAAAATGTATTGTCCACTAAGGAGTCAAAACCACACAGAAATGGTTTAATATAGTTGCCGGATTACTGAAAACATTTAACTTGTATAGTAAAGTCTTTCATAACTTAATCCTAAAAGCTAAATATGATGTGCCATCTCTACTCTCCATATCATGAAGAAGCCATTTCAATTTTTAGGGAAAATAGCTAAGTGGTACTTGAGCTGGAAGTAAAAAATATTTGATTCAGCATCACTCAGTCCTTCCAGAAGTTCAATATAGGTATAAAGACCTAAGCTGTTAAGTACCCTCATGACCCTACAACCATAGCTGCGCTAATGATATATCTTCTCTTAAGGATGCTATTACTTTACTGGCCTGAACACAGCAACTTCTGTTACTATAATTTTCCTCTGCTCAAGAAGGCAGAAAAGAACTGAGAATCATGCTGTGCACAGAACACAAAATCCTATCACACCTTATCTCCACTTCTCCGTACAAGCAGACTAACACACAACGCAGTCAGCGCTTTACAGATGGATGACCTATTTCTCCTCAGCCTGCAAGTGTACTTCCCCCAAAACAGTAACCAAGGCAAAACCAGAATTACATCAATATGCACTGATTATCACGGGCCTTAACCATTTCCTCACAGCAAGGGAAAAAGAAGAGAAAACTCTCTTGCAAAGCAAGAAATTTGGCTGGAAAATTCAACATGTAATTCTGAATAAATTGGAGCTTAAACAATCAGAAGATCAAAGACAATAAAACCCTCACTACTTTCTTAATCCTAACTAGAATGAAGGTGTGCATTATCACCACAGACAAGTACTACAGAAGTAAAAGTGGAAAAGGAAGCTATTTTAAGGAAGCTGAAAAAGAAAGTGATAATGCATTTTTAAATAATGTGAAGCACTGCATAAGTGTTAAGTATTATTATGGAAGCAAATTAAATTCTTCTAGTACTTGCACATAACAAAAGGAAATGCCTGAAGGAAAAAAATAATACAAGCCCAGTTTATTCATATGACAACTGCCAAGAAATATGTTTATGAATAATGAAGTCAGCTGTGTAGGTCTAAATAAAATCACTGTGTGAAACATTCATATGCTATTAAGAATGTCCTAGAATAAGGGGTTTGAAGAAAATGCTTTTCTGCCAGCCTTATACTTATTGGCAAAAAAACCCTCAGTCATTAATCTCCTTCACAACACCTTACCCAAGCACAAAGCTGATCTTAAGACACCTGTTCTTGAGAAGTTATTAGAAGAAGAACCAAGAGGCAAATCTACAGTTTTAAGCTGAAAGAGCTGGAAAAGCAAATTTTTATTTCTCACCAAGTTACTGAAGGTAAAGGACTATTCAGCATAATTTTCTCTCTGAATGCAAAAAGAAAAAACAAAACAAAAAAAAAAAAAGCATGGGTAGCATGGGTTTTCTGTAATGTATTAGTATATTTCTGTTTCTTGCAATATGAGAAGGAAGGAGCTCCTGGGAAGGAGAAACTGGAGAGGAAGGCAGCATGTAAACAACCTCAGCTATCTATTATTGGCTCTCACTGTGGCTGTTAGACTTAAGTGAAGCAGCGGGAAAGGAGATGGCTACAAAAAGGTAAAAACAGTATAAAGCCCTCATCCAACCTGATATGAGGAAGCAGAAGTGGCTATAATGTGAAACTAGTTGGAAGCTTTTAATTTTGCACAATTCCCAAATGCTACGTTTATTCTTAGGGGGAACCACTAAAATCAGACAAAATCCTTGCAATTCCATTCAAGTCCACAGGTTCTTTTCCACATTAGAGAATTTGCTTTCTTAACAGAAACATAGAATTTCAGTATATTTTTTTTTAAGGTTTATGCTCTAACATGTTGCATCTGGGTGACATTAAAGCTTACTCGTGGCAAAGTGCACTGTCACTGTATTGGGTTTGCATGCAAGTTTTTGCTAGCCGTGGGGTTAGAAGGGTGGCTTCTGTGAGAAGATGCCAGAAGCTATACCCATGTCCAACAGAGCAAGTGCCAACCGGCTCCAAGACGGACCCGCTGCTGGCCAAAGCTGAGCCGGTCAGCGACGGTGGTAGCACCTCTGTGATAACGTTTAAGAAGCGGAAAAAACCGCTGTGCAACAGCAGCTGTGAGAAAGGTGTGAAAATATGTGAGAGAAACAGCCCCGCAGACCCCAAGGTCAGTGAAGAAGGAGGGGGAGGAGGTGCTCCAGGCACCAGAGCAGAGATTCCCCTGCAGCCTGTGGTGAAGACCATAGTGAAGCAGGCTGTCCCCCTGCAGCCCATGGAGGTCAATGGTGGAGCAGATATCCACCTGCAGCCTGTGGAGGACCCCATGCTGGAGCAGGTGGGTGCCTGAAGGAGGCTGGGACCCTGTGGAGAGCCCATGCTGGAGCAGGCTCCTGGCAGGACCTGTGACCCTGTGGAGAGAAGCCCATGCTGGAGCAGGTTTGCTGGAAGGACTTGTGACCTCGCGGGGGACCCAAGCTGGAGCAGTCTGTTCCTGAAGGATTGCACCCCGAGGAAGGGACCCACGCTGGAGCAGTTAATGAAGAACTGCAGCCTGTGGTAAGGACCCACATTGGAGCAGTTCGTGGAGGACTGTCTCCCGTGGGTGGGACCCCACGCTGGAGCAGGGGAAGAGTGTGAGGAGGAAGGAGCAGCAGAGACAATGTCTGATGAACTGAACACAACCCCCATTCCCTGTCCCCCTGCACCACTCAGGGAGGAGGATGTAGAGGAGTTGGGAACTAAGGAGTGAAGTTGAACCTGGAAAGGGTGGGGTGGGGGGAAGGTCTTTTAGTTTTTGTGTTTGTTTCTCACTATCCTACTCTATTTTTAATTGGCAATAAATTAAATTAATTTTCCCCAACTTGAGTCTGTTTTGCCTGCAATGGCAACTGGTGAGTGACCTCCCTGTCTTGATCTCAACCCATGAACTTTTTAATCTTATTTTCTCCCCTTGTCCTGTTCAGGAGGGGGAATGAGAGAGTGGCTGGGTGGGCATCTGACAGCCAGCCAAGGTCAACCCATGACAGTGTCCCCCCACAGAGGTAAAGACTAGCTGTCATTTTATCACTGTGACTATTGATACCAGCTCAAACCAAATTCTTAAGTCAGTTTTAGAAGCAAGATAAATGCCAACTGTATATGTACTGTCCTACACAAATTACAGGATTGTAGAATCTACCCAGTATCTTCCATAAGGTGATACATGTATGAAGTAAGAGTGAGAATTAAAATATAAAAGTTTAAGGTTTAAAGACATAGACGGACTGTATCACACACAAATAGCCTAAAAACAAACCAAAGCTTCACTGAGTTTCAGTTTTTCACTGGAATTAAATGGATTAAAAAAACCCCCACCCAGTATGTTTAAAAATCAATGGAAGAGAGAAATAAAGCTACCCTAAACGTGCCACATAATATGCCAGAATCAAGAATTGACCTAAAGATTTTATTTTGCAATTAAAACTGATTCATTCAGGTAAAAAAACTCCATAGCTTTAATAAAAGAACTACTATTCCTGGTTACCACGTATCTCAAGATTTTAGTACAAAAAGATCACAACCTTTCAAACTTATTTTTTGGTTCTAAACTGCAAGAAGCCCTTGAGGCAAAAAAATGCTGCATCCATCCACAGCTGACGAAAGGGTTGCATTTTACCTAGAGATGTACAAAACTTACCATGCCAGTCCACAGTCTTGCAACATTAATTCCCCAAAATGCCATCTTCTGTCTTCTCAAAACATAAAGACTATGAAACACACAAAGGCTGAAGAGAAAGTTGGTAACCAAAACAAACACATTTTCTCTATGGAAAACTTCTCTTTCTGAAGATAGTGTTCAGTTATATGTAAAGAAAGGGCAAGAGACTCATGCATTCTGTTCGCTATAAGATTTTCTTTTTTTTATTGATGAGGTAAAACTGGACAGCAACTCAGGACAAATACTATGACCAAATAAGATTTCCCATGATTATACTTAGAGTCTTATTCAAGAGGTGCACTTTTTTGATACAATTTAACATAGTAGAACTACACCATGTATAATGCAAACCATATGGTAAGGATAGCACTCAGTTGTGGCTATTTTGAGACCTTTGCAATAGCTGAATCCAGCCTATTACCAGCAATATAAACAATCTGAATAGCACTCATAAGCAGATGATAAGCACAACTGGTCAAATTCAAGGTAAAAATAATTGCAACCAAAATTGCAACTGCCAGCAATGGATGACATGAGATGAATAATGTATTTCCAGCATCAACACCAAAGCAATACAGATGACTGCCTCTAGCCTGCCAGCAGAAATGTCTGACATTTAACTGATCAATTTTCCTAACTGTATTTTGGAAGCTAGTCATTAAATATTCCACAAAATTTTAACTCAAAAAAGCGCATTTCTTGTTTGGCAATTTGGTTTGCAGAGGGACATATACACACACATACACATTTTATACAGGTAAAAGAAATCCTGTCTGCTCTCAGAATTCACAGCTAAAAGAAGAAAACCACATAAACATCACCCATATGTACTCAAAAAAAAGAGTTTTTAATAGTTTCATGAAACAGTTCCACCAGGAGAAATCATCCAGCTAAAAATTACCACACAGAAATGTGGTAATAGTAGTATCAGTATAATAACATATTGCATATGTTGCATTGCAACAGATACTAAACAGTGATTAGGTTGTAAAATAAAGCAAAAAAAAAAAAAATCCTTCTCCTTTTCAAATAGCAGCAACAATCCTCATTGTTTTTCTGAAACATAGATTTCCTCTGCTGTTGTCCTTCTCAGCTAAAACTAGTTGTCTGAACTCAAATCCTGTTACTGACATACATTCAATACAATTAGGTGAATGAGGGAAAAAAGGGGCAAAGAAAGCAATTCCCAGTAAAATAATAATAATTTTAAAAAGCACTGAGGTATTAGATCCAGGGAACAAATCAAAAAATTTCTGCAAACACTAAAACTCCTCTCTAGACTGATGGCATGCGTTACCTACAGGTGAAATGCCTACATTGTTCACAGATTTCTCTTTTAAGCTAGATCAAGCCTTGGATTTGTCTCACCACACAGCCTCAAAGAACAGTCACACCAAGAACAATCCCTAGGGGCTGGTATGCCTTTTGAGGATGAAGAAGACTGAATGTGGGAATGGCAGGAATGCTTTAAAAGCCAGTCCTGCCGCTGACTTTCTATTGTGAAGGCAATGGCCATCGCCCTATCCACACTAACACACATCAGACAAGAACAAAGCCATACAGGTGAGCATTTGCTGTCAATTAACTGAGTGAATGAAGAGGCTGGTATGGCAGGCAGAAAAGTAAGCAAGCATCAGGTTCGGCTCCTTGTTCTGTTTGCTCAATGCAAAACTGTGGAGTAAAAGAGCATAATTTATTTGTAGTGACCCTTTTGCAAGAAGGTTGTAGTGAATTTGGTAGTTTCGGAAAGGAATCTGATAAAGTACCTCAGCCAAAAACAGTCCCAGTGCTGCATGTGAAAGACTAAATCCAAGAGGGAGCACAAGGGAAATGTCCTTTTTTGAGCCAAAACAAAACAACTAATTGAGAATGCATCATTTTAATTATTTATGGATACAGAAATAACAAGAACAAATAACAATAAAAAGATCTGCTATCAATTAAATGTCTACTTCAGTTGTAACTCTAAGAAATCCTGCTAAATGCCACATGAGATTTTATTTTCCACATCTCAGAGCTACTATACCAAAATATTTGGGGATTTACTTAAACTTTCAATCAAATATAAAGTAAGTCAGATGTAAATACTTCTATAGTGGTTGGCAAAAGGCTGCTTCCTTAAGTACAGTTAATATTAAAGATTTAGGCTTTAAATGCCAGAATGCCATGATGGTTGCTTTTTAATTAGGGGATATGGTTACATTTTACAATTATAGGTCTGAGATAACAAAATAAACATATTGCCCTTTCCTAAGCATCAGAGGCTACAGTAGCTCAAGATGAACAAGATTCATGGGCAGAAAGGAAAGACTTTANTAGCTCAAGATGAACAAGATTCATGGGCAGAAAGGAAAGACTTTAGGTCTTTAATTTAAGCACACAGTATGTGTTTCAAGTAATGCTTGAAATCTGGTAAGCGTCTGAATTTTATTCCCTAACATCAAGAAATACCAAGAGCATAAAACCAAGTTTCTTCACTTTCAAACAAATAGAACGGTGCAATGTTACATTATGTTAAATCTATTTAGCATGCAGTCCAGCACCTGATTAAAACCTACAGTTCAGGAAGGCACATCATCTGTCAGCAGTTGGAAATATCCAGAAGTTTGAATTCAGTTCCTCCAACCCCATATTCCACTGTAACGGTGAAGTTCTACCAAAAATTAATTTGGCCTTGTAATCCTATTTCCTACACAGTATAAGGAAAGCACTAGAGTATGTTGAGGAGCACTGCCATAATTAGGGGATATGAGCTGCACTATTGAATGAAAGCAAGAAAGCTTGGCCACCGGGTCCTAGCAAAGCTAGTCTGGGCTAACACCACCACCTCTCCAGCTATCACACCTCTTACTGCTCCTTACGCTCCCCGGTGCCTAGCTCTGTGTTGTCTCATATTAAAGACTACATGTTCTTTGACACACGTATTGTGTAGTCACTCCACATTTGTCTGGCTTTTTGCATAGCCTGTGTCCTTGTCTATTATAAACAGAGCTCTGTGGTACAAAAGTAATCCAATTAAATAATAAACATGGTGTGAATATACTGCAATGGACTCTGGAAGAGGTCATATTTGAAGCTTTGTAGGAGATGCCCAGGACAACTGAAAATCTTTATTCACCAAATACAGATGGTGCTTCCGCAGGTGATAAAGGCAGAACACAAGCAGAAACCATCAAAGACATAGAAAGCTTGCAGTTTCATCTTTTAGAACAGAATAGAATAGAATAGAATATTTCAGTTGGAAGGGACCTACAATGATCACCTAGTTGTGAGCAATACTTTAAATTTAATACTATACAAACGTGCACTCTTAGAAGACGCCCAGCTTCTCATTCATGTTTACATTCTCTTCGTTATCTCTAAGGTGGAAATTACTTGGATATAATCAATATTCAAGCACATAACTTTGAGAATGTAAATAGTGACACTGCAGCTCAAACGGAGGTTCATTTGCTTTTCAAGCATACCATGTTAGCTTCATGCATTCAAATAAAATGACAACCTGACATATGGTTAGACTACGTTGACACTTTTAAGTCATATAAGGGTTTGTGATATTATAATGCAGTCTGAAGTGCATTGTGCAACCAGTTTTTGTTACCTTCTAGGGCTCCCCAAGTGTTTTTTCTAATTATGTGAAATAACATTTTTTCTATTACTTGTCATGCTCAGTGTCTGGATTGTCTCTTACTGACTGAGCACCTCTCTTGTACTAGTTTATTTTATTTACTTTTCTTCTTTCTATGTAAGCCAAGAAAAATATATCATGCAAAAGAAATTATCTTTCCAGTCAAATTTAAAATATAAAAATATGAAAGGAAGGCTCAATAGGAGCAGTGGGAGATTTTAAAGAGTACAAATGAATTTTAAATAACAATTTATGGTTAAAAAAAAAAAAAGAAAAGTTAACAGTGAGGCTGAAAAATGATGTGATTTATTTCAGTGAAGGAATGAATTCTGAGACCAGGATTACCTTATCCCTTATCACATTTATTCAGAAGTTTTCCTGAGTTTAAAAGTTCACAGCAGCAATTCATAATAGTATGACACTTCTAAAGCAAGTCAAAATAAAAGCACTGCTTTTAATCACCACACAAGTACCATCAGTGCACAAGCTACACTGATAGGACAGGAAGAAGGAATGTAGCAAAGCACAACAATTTTCCAAGACCAAAATATGCTATTTTTAAAATTTAACTTCAGAAAAACTCTGCATTCCAGACATGCAGAAACAATCCACCCGCAGACCTGAAGAGGCACAAATACTGAGCCCCGTTCTGTTCCTAATGAAGTCAATGCACATTCAGCACTAATTTTAGATAAGAACAAATGTATTCGTTTCTGGCCAAACATAATCGAACTTCTCCTAGTCATCTACCTAGACCTTCAGATCACATATTCATCCATATTGCTTGGATATAAAGCAATTCAATGGAGTTTTAAGGGAGATGATTTTGAAGAAGTCATGTGGAGGTAGGTAATAGTGTATGGTTCACCTACTCTAATTTCTACCCCCATGAACTGCATGGAAAATTCATCACAACTTGAGGCATTTTACCATCAAGTATTTTTAACAATTACAATGATTGCCACTATGCAGTCTGTGAGTAATATGTATGCCAGGACATACAGAGTGAAGATAAAGTATGCTTATTAAGACACAGTTCCTCATATTTGTTGGGGTATTTTTCGCACACTGAATAGTACTCCACGTAACTTACCGCAAAAGCAAAGTGTTACTTCAAGGATGACATCTGAGCTCCACTAATGTACAAGCAATCTTTGCCATTAATATCTGTGTAACCAAGACATCACGCACCTTAAGGCAAGGAGCCTCTATTTGGCTGTTAGGAAGTACTTCCTTCTTGCTTTTCTAAATACTACTCCATTTAGTGCTCTCATGAATAACCATTACATTTAATATTAAAAGCGAGTGATTCTACTTGTTCATTCCAAAAAGAAAACAGCAACCTCACAAAAAGAAATCAATGTTCAGGCTACTGGGTGATCTGACTAGCTGAAGAGTTGTTTTTACTGTAATGCAACTTCAAAGACATCTGCTCACTGCAAACCACCCCAGATTTCTCATAATAAAATCATCCTTTCCACCCCACGGTTTTATATTTCCTTCAAGATTCAAGTATAAAGAAAACTGGACCCCAAGCATTCAGCCAGAATATATGCACTTGAGCATTCTGGAATGAGGCCTAGAAAAATAAACTTGTTTGTTTCAATTAGCCTTGAAGGAGAAACCTTTGGAGTTGGAAATTAATAGCTGTTATTTTAAAACTGAAACAACATATGTGATTCAAGCACTGTACAAAAGCTAACGTACTGTCTGCTAAACTTTAATGACAGGATCAAAACAAATAAGAGGTCAACTGATGTGTTGAAAAAGAGACAGTTCATTGGCTGTATTTGATTAGTTTATGGTTTTATTCCCTTTGAACTACTACAAGGCCATTTGCTCTTATTATGAAATACCCTACAGTCATACAATATTAATAAGCTTACTTCATTGTACTCTAGCTTATATGGCAACTGTTTCAGTTATTTCACACCAGCTAACTCTTTCTACAGGCTTTAAGACTCACTGACATGCAGATCAAAACCAGATCAGACAACTCCCCTCTGTAAATGACATATGTACATATATGTAGAAATGGAGGGAAAGACCAGACAGAAACCTCCCTAGAACACACAGCGAGAATATTTGCTGTTCCATTACCATAACTTATTTCTATAATGCCACTGTTTGTAGTGATCTAGTGACAACAGAGGCCAGATTAGCATAGTAGCTGTACTCTGCACGCATTTGGAGTGGAACATACAGTTCCTGCCTTGGATGCAATCTGCAGGCCAACTGTAAGAAAAGCAGGTGGTGGGATTTACTCCAACTTCTAACATCTTAACTGGAACCTGGTCTGGCTCTACCACTTATCCTCTTGCCAACTCGCGCTAGTAAGAAAAGCAGTGCTTTAACTGAGGTACTATGCACAGAGGTACAGTTTCTACTGAGTGCACTGCAGCAGCATCCTTTCTTCTCCACTGTGATATGTTGTTATACTTGTCACACACAGGGACCACAAAGTAATTTTAATCATTAATTTCCATATGCTCATTCCTTATTTGGTAATTTTCCATATAAAAAAGAGATTTTACCTCTCAGGGAAGATAAAATGAAACAACGCTCATTCTTCTCAGCCATTTTTTGTTAAAGGGCATTAAACTAGTCAAGTGTGGAAAACATCCTGTAGTTCTACTTATTTCCACTGCTACTTTCATCGCCCTTACCTAAGCTGTGGAATACTACTTCCTGCCAGCCAGTGACCCTATTTGGCCATGACAGCTGCTCCCTTCACTTGCTTAAAAAGGTTCTTTAAATGGTAACGAGCTTCTGGTTCTTCCCTTAAACTGTTCTACAAATATGTATTTAACCTCATATTATATTCAGCTACGGCTCATTCTCAAAACAAATTTGTTCAGTCTTCCCACTAAACATTTTGTGACAGCGTGACTCTAAAATGACTAAGTGTTTCTGTTTAATGTAGAGAGTACTAGTTCTCAAATCTGTTATAGGAGAAATACTAATGTCCATTTTAAATTATCTACTTGTATATTTAAAAACCAGTCATCTAGAGGTACATGAAATAGTCACAGAAAAAGCAAGCTACTTAAAGTGTGACGTTCTTATCGTTCAGGTATGAAAGGGCCACTTTTTCCACTCACAAAAAAGATGAGCATCTTCCCCATGAAATATACTTGATTTTCTCATATGAAATGTTCCAATGGTTTCAAAAAAATGGACACTTGAGGAAAACAGTGCACTTACAAGCAGAAATTTTAACAGCAAAGACTGAATTTAAAAATATTTTTCTATCAACAAAAATCAATGTTCAGAAAAGGAAAATTATTTTTCTCAAAGGAAAATCCATTTTCTCAAAGCAAAAAGTGAAAAAATGAGCAAAGACATTTTTTGACAGCTTCATATACCCTCAGAAATAACTCATAGATAGATCAACATTATCCCACAAAATAGCACAGAGTTGTTGACGTTAAAGCACAGAATGTCTTAGGCTGGAAGGGTCTGCCTGAGACCATTTAGTCCAACCCCTCTGCTGAGGCAGGGTCAGCTAAAGCAGGTTAAGCCCAGAACTGTGTACAGTTGGATGCTGAGTATGTCCAAGGATGGAGACTCTACAATGTCTCTGGGCAACCTGTGCCAGTGTTTGACCAGCCTCACAGTAAAAAAGTGTTTTCTTGCCTTTAGATGGAATTTCATGTGTTTCAATTTGTGCCCATTGCCTCTTGCCCTGTCAGTGGGCACCATGGAGAAGACCCTCGTTCCCTCTTCTTCATTCTATCCCACCAGATATTTATACACACGGGTAAGATTCTCCTGACCCTTCTCTTCTCCAGGCTCAACAGTTCCAGCTCTCTCAGCCTCTGTTCATATGAAAGAGGCTCCTGTCCCTTAACCTTTGTGTCTCTGCGCTGGACTTGCTCCAGTAAGTCCACTCTGTCTTGTACTGGGGAGCCCAGAACTGGACCCAGTACTCTAGGTGTGGCCTCATCAGGGCTGAATAGAGAGGAAGGACCACCTCCCTTGACTTGCTGGCAACACTCTGCCTAAAGCAGCCCAGAAGGCTGTTGGCTGCCTTTGCCACTGGGGCATATTACTGGCTCATGGTCAGCTTGGTGCCCACAAGGACCCCCAGGTCTTTCTCTGAAGAGCTCGTTTCCAGTTGGTTGGCCCCCGTCATGTACTGGTGTGCGGGGTTATTCATCTTCAGATGCATGACTTTGCATTTTCCTTTGTTGAACTTCATGCGGTTCCTCTCTGCCCAGTCCATCAGCCTGTTCAGGTCCCTCTGAGTGACAGCACAACTCCTCCCTGTTTTGTATCATCTGCAAACTTAATGAGACTGCGCTCTGTCGCATTGTCTGGGTCTGTATAACTGCTAATATGAAGATTTTAAGCAGCACTGGCACCAGTACT
Organism: Fregata magnificens; assembly: GCA_013389945.1. Lineage (NCBI taxonomy): Eukaryota > Metazoa > Chordata > Aves > Suliformes > Fregatidae > Fregata > Fregata magnificens. The sequence continues at coordinate 26,465 of WAAD01039279.1, forward strand.
GACTGCTGGGGTAGACCACTAGTGACTTGCCACCAACTAGACTTTGTGTTGCTGATCACAACCCTCTGGGCCCAGCCACTCAGATAGTTTTGAATCCATCTCCCTGTCCACTTATTTCACCAAGCTTTGTCAGCTTGTCTATAAGGATGTTATGGGAGACAGTGTCAAAAGTCTTAGTAAACAACATCCACTACTCTCCTGTCATCCACCAAGCTAGTCACCTAATTGTAGAACGTTGTCAGGTTGGTTATGCATTGTTTCCCCTTCATAAATCAATGCTGTCTACTCTGGATTACTTTCTTGCACTTTGTGTGTTTGGAAGTGCTTTGCAGGAAGATTCTCTCCATCACCTTACTAGAGATTGAGGTGAGGCTGATCAGTGTGTTTTTCCCCAGGTTTTCCTTCTTGAAGACAGCAGCGACGTTTGGTGTCCTCTAGTCTTCAATCATCATGACCTTTCAAAGATAATTGAGAGTGGTCATGCAATTACATCAGCCATCTCACTCAGTACTCAAGGGCGCAGCCTGTCAGGCACCACGGACTTATGTGTGTCCAGTTTAAGTGCTCCCTAACCTTGTCCTTCACCTTGTCCTCGTCCTCCTCCGCCTTCCTTGCTCCAGACCTTCCCCCTAATCTCAGGTGCCTGGGATTCCTGCAGCCTGTCATACCAGTGAAGGCTGACAAACGACATTGAGTACCTTGGCCTTTTCTGTGTCCTTTTTGCCACCAGTTCCACTGCCCCATTCAGCAGCAGGTTCATGTTTTCCCTAGTCTTCCTTTTGCTGTTTATGTACTTGTAGAAGCCTTTCCTGTTACACTTCACATTCTTTGCCAGATTCAGCTCCAGGTCAGCCTTGGCCTTCCTAACCCTATCCATGCAAAATCAGACAACTTTATACTGCTCCTGGGTCACCTGCCCCTGTTTCCACCTCTTTTACATTTCATATCTGAGTTCAGTCAGGAGCTCCTGGCTCATCCATGCACCAAGCAGGACTGACTCCTGCCACCTTTGCTTGATTTCCTGCTTGCTGGGATGGACTTTTCTTGAGCTTGGAGGTGATCCCTGTGTATCGACAAGTGCTTTCAGAGTCCTCTTCTTTCCATCGGATTCTTCCAAGCAAATCTTGGAAGAGATGTATGGACGAGTATTGGTGGCTGTTACGTTAACAATGACTTCTTTCTCTAAGCATTTATTTTCTATTATTTTGCTAGCTTATAAATTTGTGTGAAACTAAAAAAAAAAGAAGTTTAGATTTCAAACACTGGATATTATAATGCTAGTAATGTAGGATATCCAACATTGAGAACTAAACCCAAGGCAGAGATGGAGACTAATTTTGCATTTTACATACATTTTTACAGGTTGGCATGGTTCAATGCTTTTTCATTTTAGTGTCCTTCTTATATACTAAAGCATTTAACAGAGAAAAGAACAAAAAAGAGACAATACTGTTTAAAGACTTTTTAGGGTATGCAGAAACAAAAATACCTATCAAAATAATTGTTTGCATAATCATGATATAAACAAGCTGCAACTAGGATGTACTTATCATTTCATTATGCTGCTCATTATGACCAAGATATCCTGTTTGTTCTGCCTGTTCAAACAGAAAAAAAAAAAACCCTAATCATGAAAGCAATTCTTTACAGTGTTTCAAAAGGAAGCTGGAGCTGGTAAACACATGTTCTTATGGGAAATTGCCATAATCCTGACTATATCCCAGCAGGCTCTGAAAATATTTCTCACAAAGTCTCTTCTATAAAATCTAGAACATATGTACGACAGACTAGGTTTCACGTCCTTTTAAGGAACTTGCTAGATTAATGAAGAGGACATGACTCTTGCATTTCCTTTCAAATGTCTGCCTTTTGCTACAGGTATTCTGCAATATTTGTTTTCTCTCCTATTTTCATGATTTCTGCACTTTCATCAATCTGTGAAAGAGGCCGTGAAAGTTTACATCTAGACCTCCCACTGACAGCATTTTACTGTAGGCTTCTAGTGCAGGATATCCAACACATAGTCTATTGATAAATGCATTTCATTACGTTCATACCATTAAGCTCCTACCATTCTTCTAGGAAGATTATCAGAGAAATCAATACAGCTGTTATTTTTTATGTGGTTGCTAAGAGGTTTTGGAATTGATCTTACAGTTTTTTTATTACTATTGACTGAGACGTCAAAAAGAACACAAACAGACCAACACAGCTCCCTTACTAATTGTCATTCAGCTAAGTATCTATAAGCCATTAGGGACATATAAAAGTCACAAATTTCTTGATGGGGAACACTAACATTGATGAAAATTTTAAAAAACTTCACCACTTGAAAAATGTAGATCACTCTTTACAATCTAAAACGGACAGCATGATTTCCTCAGCTATTTTTTCTTCACTACTTCCTTTCTGAATTTTCAGCTTCTTACATCAAACAAGCCAATTCAGTTAAAGCAAATGAGATCACACTAGACATGCAAACATTCTGAATGCAACCAGAGAAAAATGCAAGAAATATCTTGAACTTTTTATTCTAAATACAGTTCTTTCATATTCCAAATCAGACACCTAGCAATTAGTCTTCCTGAAGAGCTCTGTGATCCAGTATCACCTACTGTAATTATCTATTTTTATCAAAACCAGAACCAGTAGCAGTCAGAACTCTGCCAGGACTACTGCATATGTTGTCTCTGAAAGCATGTATCATCTCCTCTCTCAACTGCTATTTTTTCCAGAATTGTTTACCAGACAGATGAACAGGCATGCCTCATTGTCTTCCACTCACTGGAGCAATACTGATTTGTGCAAGTTTAAATTATGTGTTTAAAAGATAACACAGATAAGGAAAGGGGGTGGGTGCACTTCTGCCCTGTGTAATTTACTACATTTGTAAAAAGTGGATTTAGAACTCCTCCATTCTGAATTACCAGTATTTTACTCTCACTTACACTTACTCTGTATTGGTAAGAAATAACTGCATAAAATGCAGGAGAGAGAAAGAAAAAATCAGACCTTCAATGAACATACAGAAATTTACAACCGATGCCCTCCATGTTGAAGTATCACAGATGGTAAGATTAGTTTTTAAACCAGCGTGTTTTCCTTTACCACATGCAAAAATATTGCAATAGTATTTTTAACTTTTGGGATGTCAGTTGGCCACAATGACTTGCTACTACAGTTGGAAACCAGACCACAGATGTCCTACTGCTAAAGTTTAAATCTATCTCTTGGGTTTGACTCCACACTATAAATTACTAAAGCAAACAGAAGAACTTTTCATTTGCACTTCTGTTACTTTCCATCCAGGACTCTACTCTCCAGACAACTATTCAGACTCCCCTGCTCCATTAAATGTGACTCTCTTAAAGCCCAAGATTTTAAGTGCTCTGCATAAAGGACTCTAGCTACTTCTGTGGGTGTCACTGTTAATTAAGGACACATGGAAAGGAAATGAAGGAGCCAAAAAGCAGCCCTGTTGTCTGGAAAAGCACCAGAATACATGGACATGGGTGACAACAGTCGGAAAAATTGGAGCTGGATAACAGGAAATGTTTGCAACTGTTAAAAACAGTCTAGTGCCTCTTGTTGAAGCACATGAAGAAGCTGAATGACTCAAAAAATCAGCCTCAAATGAAAGAAAAATTGGGGCAATGACCTCAAAGTTTCAAAGGTAATGGAAAAACAAAAATATTAACAAGGATGAGCCTATCGAAACTGTTAAAAACACATTTTATTTTCTTTTTATATATTCTACTCAAACTTCACTGAACAAGAAGTCATTCACAAAGCTATCAAACCATGTAGTGAGCTAGACAGTGAGAACTAGGAAGTTTAATAGCTAAAGATGATCAGGTAGGGCCTGGTGATAAACCAGAATGGGACAAGAGAGATACACTTATGTATGGACTGATTTGTAACTAAGTCTTTTACTCA
>WAAD01039280.1:1157-26235 GCA_013389945.1 Fregata magnificens
GCCCAATTTCATGTCAGGTTAGAACCAACAACTGCTGGCAGTGTGGAAATGGGAAGCAAGAAACATTTATCTTGTTCAGCCTTAATGAATCTCAAAGTTCAATCTGATATTTGAATAAAGGTTACGGCTGTGCTTTAAATGATAGTGTATAAAATGAAGTTCACACTTAGGAACAATATTTAAGAAGAAACATTTACATCCATTTATGCCCTCTCTGGCTGCTTTACACAAAGATGCATCTAGAGTGCAATAAACCATAGTAATTTGAGGCTTTCGAGGATTAAGAGAGGCCACAGGCAACAGAACAATTAAGGGAGAGTATCTTGCCAGCAGGACCAGACTGGATGCAGAGGTGTCAGTCAAGCCTTACACAGTTCTGGTGAAACCACAGGAGTAGAGTTTATACATTTCCATATTCTAGAGTATTTCTACATTAACTTGCTTCTGCTAAGAAGGTTAAAACATAAAAAATTCCTTAACTTCGGTGGATTTGTGTTGTGTGTACACATTTTGTAAATAAGTGTGCACATAAAGCCTTTTAAAACTTGTTTTTAGGATACTGTCTGTCCAAATTTAAATTGCAAGTCAGTGTTTGTTCTTAATGCAGCCAAGACTGACCTTTTTAAATAAATAAGTTCAAGTGGGGAAAAATAGCTATTGATTAGAAATGTGTTGTGACATAGCTGTCAGGTATGAAATCTATTAGTTGATTGAAATGAAAATAATTTTAATAGAAAATGTATAGAATAAATGAAAATACAGACTGATTAAATCTTCATACTTGTAGAATGTGAAAACACATAGATTTTATACAGTAGAAATAGATCAGTTGCCAGAGATATGGAAGAGTTGATAATGAGGAAGCATCAACTGCCAAGAAAGAGTAAATCTGAATGCAGCTAGTGAGCATTCAAGGCCAGTCTTGCAGGATGCGTTCCTGGGAATGGTCCTAGTCCCACCAATTTCAGTGAAACAGCCAGTGGTTGCAGGACTCAGATCTTAGGAAGGAGTTCTTTGATCAAGAGGTTTGAGAGTTTTTTAGGAGATCAAAGTGGAAAAGATTTAACCCATCTGTGTGATGTGCATTTTGAATCAAAATGTCCTAATTCTCCTTTTGATAACAAAAAGAGAAGGCAGGATGAAGTGAGGAGATGAAGAAAAATGAAAACAGGGAACTTTATATTTCTTGAAAGAATATTAGCTTTCGTAGTGACCACTTGACATCAAAGAAGAATGCTATAAATCATTCCATGGAAAGATTACATGAAGATGAAATTGCAGTGAGAATAAAGGCTTGACTTTCATGGCTGCACAAATTAAAAAAAAATTGTCCAGTGAGGAGAATTGGTACACGTATAATCACAAATTTAATCTGTGATCCACTTGAAACTTGTTTCTGGACATCTGCCTTAGCCTAATCATGTACTAATTCTACCTTGTTAATGTGTTTTTTAAACAGAGAGCAAAATTTGGGTACTTGGGAAATGCAATAAGCAAAAATACACAGGTGAAGTTGAATTTGTAATGTTCCCTGAAGATGTGCATGGCAATATGGAAGTCATAATTATTCCAAATAAAAATGATATAGTAGTTTGTAATCCTAAATTTGGTTTATTATTTGCAACATCTCGCTAAGGAGAAATTTCAGTAACCTGCTAAAAATCACATTAATTTTTTTATGAGGTTGAAGAAAAATTATGTGAATTCAAAGTTCCTTCTTTCTGTCACTAATAACAACCTAGTTAAAACCATGTGCTTTCTGAAGTGTAATCTATTTGTTTCATAAAGACAGCTAATAATCCAGTTTATTTTGAACTCTGTATACGCATCTGCTTAGCCTCAATGAATGTACTCAGGACCGGGGCACTAGCATCTTAGATACTATCTAAATGTAAAGACCAACGTAAAACTACAGTCCAAAGCCATGAAACTGGTAGTTACAGTGCAAGGAAGCCGCTGTCACAACTCCTGAAGACCTTAATTCAAATGCAATGCATCTTCAGGTGTACTTGAGAAAAAAAAAAAATACAATAAACTCCTTTCAGCCTACCATACCAATATGCACATTTAGATGTTTGGGGGTAAGCAGTTTCTTGAGGGTGGGATATTTTTCAAATGAAAGTAACAGATCCTGGAAACTAGTGGAACAGACTCATATTTGGCTCAAGTAGATACTTTATCAGTCTATTCAGAGAGGGGCTACTACTGGCACATGGATACTGACTAAAAAGTAGATGCAACACATAAAATCTGTATTCTGTTTTTTAAATGGAGCAGCCCTGATGTTGCAGTCAGTGTTTGCTCAGCCACAAATGCTAATTTGGCACTAAATTATGTTAATCTGTTTTTGGGAATGTGGGCCAAACTATTACATGCCAAATCCTGGCCTTTGTAGAAGCACAAAAGTAAGCAAGCAAATGATGTGATGAAGACCCTGTCCACAGGCAGGCTGGTCAATAACCCTGCACTGCAATTCTCCCTTTCCTTCCACCACAACAGCAAACGTTAGTGTCACTGCAAGTTTCAAAAGAAAAAATCTGGTGTGGGGGGAAGGGGGCTCTACTCATGCTGATATGTAAGTGATACTATTTTTAGTGAGGAGATATCTTCTTGAAAATAGTTCCAATGATTTCTGCATTTTTGCCATATTGTGTCAACACATTGCGAGGAGTTCAACCTTGGTAGCTTGGTATTAGCCAGATCCCTGCAAGTAAGGAATTGGTCACTCCATAAAAACTTGATAAACAGTCAGAGTCCTTGACAGTTGGTGGAGAGCAGAGGAAAATTTTGCCTGAAGCTGCAAATGATGAAAGAAAATTTGGACATTGATAGCTAATCACTTATTAGTGGGTATTATTTATCATTATATATAATATTAACATAATAAATTGATAATATTTAAAACTCTAGCTTTTTCATATCAGAGTAGTACTTCCTTCACTACAGCGTTCTGCTTCCACCAATTTTCATAAGTGATCAACCTCTCTACTGATGCATAATACTAGATAGTCCTTGAACTGTGCTGCAAAAATGCAAGGATATTGGTAGAATCTGACTTTCACAAAGAGATGTTCTGCTGAACTCTGTGATATATTTTTGAGTACGTGCATGTACAAAAACTTTGAGCAAAATAAAAGGCCATCAGCAATGTGACGCTTAAGACAATAAGACATTGTCTGGCTGAAAATAAACTTTGGTATTCAAAGACAAAGTTAAAACAGACCCCAAACAGAATGTATTAACTGAGGAATCTGGATTCTCTGCGCTATCTTTTTTCCAAATAAAAGCAACACTTGCTTGGTTTTTGTAGTTTTTATTCCTTGTTGTGAAGGGTGGCTGTTGAACACATTGGAAAAAGATGGGTTATCTCCAAACTACCTTTTATCAACAGCATATGTGGGTTTGCACCTTCTTATCTGAAAGGTCAACATTAACAGTTTAACTCCCCTCTACGGCCTCTGGATATACAGTTTTATGCAGGTCCTCCTTTTTACACTGTGCATAATGTCCAAGTGCTATAGAAAACATGAACTATCTATAAGATGCAGCATATGTTCACAGACAGGAATACAATAAAAATAATAAAAGAGCCATGTAATTTGATTACGTTGCAGTTTACATTTATGCTAAGGCCAAGGAGGAAACTGTGAAGATGATACCTGCTTAAAAGGACCCAGGAGATCAGGCAAAACTTTGACAGGAGAGATCAGAAGTGTGCAGCCCAGTGAAGAATTAAACTACTGGGAGTAATAATATGGGTTGATGCACTCAATATAGCAGTAATGCCCTCCGAGAAGGGTAGGAAATAATTCAGTTCCTCTAGGCTGCACAGAAGCTAAATACAGTATGACAAGAAATAGTAGCAGTACTCATTATGTCTGATTGCTAATTACCCCTTTGAATGATTCAGTTATGCCTGCTACTAGATAATTAGTTTAGTAATTTATGGCTGCAGCACAAACTAGTACTTTAATTTTCACTGCACAGTTTTCACAACACCTACAGTTCAGATAATATCTCCCTTTTTATTCAATTTCAAATTGTTTTTTTGATAGCTGATGGAGGGGAAAAAAACAAGCAATTCTTTCAATTTCCTAGCATAGCTTTAACATTAAATTACATATTTTTATGTAATTTTATTCAAATGTAAACTATATAAATGTAGAAAACAACTTTACCTGAGCTCTTAACATGGTTTCTTTATAGATTTGGGAACTGATTTGCTGTAGTAAAGTTATCCATTGTCTCTGCTCAGACTGGAATAAAACTACTCCTGTGTATGACTGTTGCTAGGATTAGACCCTTGGGATAAAGTAAGTTTATTTTTTGCATTGTTTTTGTAATTGCACAGATATTTATGCACTCCCCGATTATTTGCTTACCGGGGTTGATTCTTCTACGTAAGGAAGGTACAGACTGCAATTGGTGACATTTAGAGTGCTGCTTGTAGTGTATTGGTTGGTGGGATTGAAAAGACTCAGCACTTTTCAGGAACAGCTTTTTATAAAATCAACTACTTCTTAGTTCACTCAAGCATGAAAGCTGATTCTAAATGTATTCAGAGATATATGTTTGGTAATTTGTGAGCTGTGTTGTTTTTCCAATAAAGCTACCACATGGTAATTTGGACTGCCAATGGAAGATGAGTATATTTTAATTATTTGTAAAATGTTTTAAACCTCAATCTTGCTTTCTGGTTTAACCAAAATACTTTTATTTTGTTATTATGTGACTTTGTGTGTGATTCATGTGACTGTTTCCTCCCTTCTTATGAACAGACCTACCTGTGTTTGATTCATACCATCACTTATTATCTGTAGGTTTATTTTGTTCATATTACAAAAAGTGTAATAAAATATTTCATATAGACAGGAGACAGTCTAATCCTTGTATTTTTTTCTTCTTTTTTAAAAAAAGAAAGCTTTCTATACTCTTTTTCCCTGTGTCTTTGGAGAGACATACTCTGGTAGTGCCTAGGGACCAGTTAAAATGAGGCAGTCCTGTATGGAGCAGTTCATAAAGTAACAGGCAGTTTACCCAAGACATTTTCAATCTAAATAGACTAGATAAGTATAAGATTTGTTTTCAGGTGTGGAAGAGGCATCAGCTGAGTCACGGGAAGCTGTATGACTTGTCCAACTGGGAGTAACGCAGCAGCAGCAAAGGTTGTGTGGGTAACATGGCATGTGAAGTAAATGGAGGGAAGGAGCAAACAACCAACCAAAAGAGCAAAGAAAGTCTACTCAAAACCAAATATAGCTTTGCATGGCTGAAATCTCTGCTTGTTCGGAGATCTCAGCAACCTTTGGTTGCTGTTGCTCCCTCTCCTGTTGCAGTTGCCTTAGTTGTGCGTAAACTGCTGCTGTTTCAGTTCATCAGTCACATTTTTTCCCGCTTTTCCTCCTGTATATTTCTCTTTTTTCCAGTGACCATTTTTCTTTCTCTACCAAGAGAACCAGACTGAACCAAGAAAGTTTGGTCTTAAATTTTCTATTAATCTCCGTGCTAGCTAAGGAATGGTTGTATAGAGAAGTAAAAGATGGCTCTGCAGGATGCACCTCTTCTCTTTTCAAAGGGCGCAACAATTTGTATGCTTCTCCCAGCCTTGGAGGAAATGGGCAAAGCTTTTCTTGTCCCCAGGGATGTTATATTTCAATGGCATTTTGTCATCCTTCGGAGGCAAATTTCAGGGCCAGCTCTCTTCTTTTGAGGAACAGCTTTCTGCAGAGAGCAATGTTGGTTAACCTTCAGAGGCAATTCGGGAAAGACATCCTTGAACTTGACCTGTAAGGTCCTACTTCTCAAAGAGACCACTGCTTTTTGAGTTTTCTTCCCACAATGCCCAAGGAGACAAACACAGGGCCATGGCAGAGTCTCAAGCACAGCCACAAAAGCCAGGACTGCTTAGCCAACGGCATGTGCCCTGTTGTACTGTGTCCTGCGCCAACCAGCATCTCATTGCTGGGTGCAGTCTGCATGCAGCACAAGGAAAAGATGGTTCGAACATAGCTGCCTCAATTTGGGAAGGGAAGGGAAGAGAAGGAAGGAAGGAGTTTAGCCAGATGAATGAGAGCTGTGCAGTGCCTCTCGCCTTCAAGGTCAGAAGACAAGCCTTGGCAAGATGTAATTTTAATATCGTTCTAACCAGCAGTTCTTCAAGCATGAGGTAAAGCTGGCAAAAACATTTGCCTGCGCAGGATTTGTCAATGAATTCTTCATTTTTTTGTGCACATAGTATATTCTTTGTTACGTTGGAATATTTGTTCCCTTTAAGTTTTTGCTTCTCACCCCTGCTTTACCATAGCCCGTGTGTCCTGTTCTGTGTCTTGGTTTTTCTTACTGCTAGAATATTGAGCAAAGATTGTGGTTATAAACAAATGAATCTTATCTCATCTCAAGCTCTTTTTTATTGTCTTGCCTTTTATCTGTTGTGTGAATCCCTTTCTTCACCTTTACTATAAAATGGGAAAGTTCACTTGCTGTATCACATTTTGGTCTCACAAGGTTGAGTGCTTTGTGGGAAGTGAAGAGCTTGAAAGAAGAAAGTAGTGAAACAAGGGAAAATTGGTGCTGAGAAATGGAGTGGTTCATGTTTGTTGATTTCATATAAGAAACCAAATAATCTGAATGGAGACCTTGAGGTAACCTATGCAAACGAAAAACTTGATAGGAAAGTCTCATTGTTCAGCTTTCACATTCACGTTTATCAATCTAAGAGGTGCATTAGCAGGCTATGATTGTGTCAGCACAAGACCATTTTTATTGAAAAATGTGTGCATTTGTTGGCTGTTTCCTATTGAGCTTAGCATTTCAGAGTTCACACTCTAAAGAAAGAGGTCTGTACTAAACATTGGATTACGACGAGCCTCTTTGTAGAAGTAATTATGTGATTTTCTTGTTCAGGGAGAGAAACTAAGACACTTGGAATATCAAAGGAAGCATAAAAGTGTGTTCAAAATCATTGCATTACCATTCCTAGCACATTAACACTGTTACTGACAAATCAGTTGGGACTAGCGGGCAAATATTTAGATTATCAAAATGAGTTTTTCCTTATGGGCAGTAGTGCAGATTGTTTGCAGGTACTGTATTACTGAGAAAAATATTTGGCATTATGAGTTTATCAAGCTTGCTTTATTCATATTATTTTGTTTTCACTGCAATTCGATAACGTAATGTCCGTGGCTTGTACTTGCAGCAAGATTTCTGTCCTCTTCCTGATGTTTACCAGCACTGGATCAATGTTCTAAAGGGCAATTCTGACAGCATTATTTCTGTGAACATCAAGCTCGTGTTTATTATAGAATTAAACTACACCCTTTATAGCCAACAGTCTAACTTTTGAAATATGTATTCTCTGACCCATTTAATAAATGGTTCCCTACAAACTGAATGTAGTGACTCTTCTCCATTACCAGTTACACAAAGAAGAGGCCGTTCCCTGTAAGGCAAGCTGTCTCAGCATCAGCTTGACCTTTCCAACTTTGTTTGGAGTGATGGTTTAAGTTCTTTCTACCTGGCAGAGATTTCCACTTCCAGGGTCATAACAGCCTATGTGTCTGCTCTTTCTGTTAGCTGTCAGCTGCTAGCCATGAATATTGCATGAGAATATATGTATACACAAGTAGTCCAGTTGGAATTTTCCTTGTTGGTGCCACATTGCTAGATGAAAGCACCCAAATAGCTTGTCGTAAACCTACATCTACTGCATATTTTCTGCAATGGGGAGGGAGAAGGTAAAGCAACTAGGGACTGTTCTGTGTTCTGAGGATGCTGTGGGCAAAAGCAGTTTGGGAAACATGATATGGGTAGATTTAGATTGGACGTAAGGAAGAAATTTTTTATGACGAGGGTGGTGAGGCACTGGGACAGGTTGCCCAGAGAAATTGTGGATGCCACATCATTGGAATTGTTCAAGGTCAGGTTGGACAGGGCTTTGGGCAACCTGGAATAGTGGAAGATGACCCTGTCCATGGCAGAGGGGGTTGGACTAGATGACCTTTAAAGGTTGCTTCCAACCCAAAGCATTCTGTGATTCTATCATTCTATACAGATGCTCCTTCCCAGTATCTGTAGTAGCACCTTAGAAACCTTTGATAAGCAATGAAATTTAGAGTAGCCGTAAAAGTAAATTCAAGCTGGTGCACAGCAAACCTAAGGTGGTAAAATGTCAAAATATTTAAAGATACTTCCATACTCCTGACTCATACTTAAGAAATTGTTGGTTCATTCCTGCAAAAACATAATAGAAATGTTTTATTCCACAAAAGAAAAACACAGAAACTAGCCAAATGTTATTTCTAGGACTACAGTCTTCATTTTGGGTCATGTCTATACACTTGGTGACCCTCTTTATTATGATGAGAAAATGTTTTGTTTGCTGGTATCTCAGCTAAAAACCAATGTTCTTGATGTTTCATATTTGGAGAATAATCATTACAATGACTCTTGATTTCATAATTCCAGGCTGGATACCACCTCCACTGGAATGGTGGCCATATAACCTGGTGGTTAAGCTTGTCTTCAGAGATGTTTTATGTAATTAATTACATTTTGTTTTGCTCTAAACTGAACTGTAGGCTGCTAGTGTGGGATTATTGCGTCTACTGGCCCTTCAGCTGATTTGAGTGCACTACACCTTGATCCACTGGAGGTGAATGACTTAGATACACAGGCTCTGGCAGTTCTGGACATGCTCCAAAGGCAAAACTTCATAGACATCCACCATACTTCAAGTCACAAAGTGATTTAGGGGCTGGTGACTCACCATACCAACGCATAGGAAGTTAGAGTAAAACACCAGAGAAATGGATAACTTTGTGCATATCAGCTTCAATTCTGTCATTATGAGGAATAAACTGTAATAATTAGATTAGAAGTCACTGTAACTGGACTAATAACAAGTCTTTGATTTGTCTGTACTTGTATGGAGGCAAAAATTAACTATTACTCTGCAAGATATTTCTATAGCCTACAAGTTACGTGATTATATGGTTTAGTATGTTGCCCTTGAGGCTCAGTTATAATTTGGATGCATAGTTGACTATGTCTATACAGATATACTTGCCTTGCATACACCTCTGAGTGTGGGCTTGCCTCATGGTGCCAGTTTTGTGTGAACTCCGGATCATAGCTAGGTTGGTGTAGAAATAAGCACCACCTACCCCTTCATTTAAGCTAAGCACTCTCTTTCCTGTGCGTTCCCAGTGCCTCCTGACAGGGTACTATAGGAGCACTGCAGCACAAAGGAATTGGTTGTTTTGTAATCTGTCTGCTTATGTTATTCTAGAGTAGGCACAAGTAAGAAAGCTTTCTCAAGACTGTGTTGCAGGGCTAATATCGGCATAGCTTTCAAGCCAAAGAGAGAACCTTTTTAGAATATGGGAAGGGCTTTTTCTACTGCAGTTTTGTGCTGAAACTCATATATCATTTGTAAATCCTGTTTTCTGAGTCATGTGGCTCTGGGCCAGATCCAAAGGGTGGTCCTAACTTGGTGACTGCTTCTAAAGAAAAATGCAAATTAGAGGGGAAAAAAACCAGTAGTGTGATACAGACAGGCTTCAAAATTCTGTTGTTTTTCCTTTTGCCATGCTTAGAGTAGGAGGTTGCATAGTAATAGATAGCAAAGCAGGTGGTTCTGAGTAACCTGTGCTGAATTCTAAATTGTTTTATTTTTTTGGCAGTGGCCCAATCAGATAAACATTGCCAGGGATTGTGTAAAGTATCCTAATAAGTCAGCCAGCATACAGAATACCTAGAGTGAAAATGTTTTCAGTTGTTGTCTTGGGAAAAACCTTTGTATTGACTTTCTATTGTCTTTTAGCTGTGGGAACAAAAGCCTTAATTTTATGGCCATAAAATGTTTGCCATGAATCTTTAGTGCTGAGAAATTTTTTTCATAATCAGAAATTCCACTGAATTTCAATTTCCTCCTGTTCAGTGTAGATGCAAACATTGTAGTGAAAGGCAAACACAGCTAGTAAGGCGTTAAAGTGATCCTGACTGGTCATATGGCTGCTGGAGCAAGAGGGAAAAACAAGACTGTAATCAGAGGGGAGAGTGTGACCCTCTGTCCTGGCTGACTGGAGCTCAGAAAACTTCTGGGGACCATTGCCATGTCTTTTGTGGTTGACTCACTGTTGCTTTGTGGATAATAAATAAGCCCTGAGGAGAGGGCTCTCAAAGGATTACAGCTGGGAGCCTTGTGCTGCTTCCCTTGCTGTTGTGAGTGCCCAGCGGCATGCAGTAGTGGCACCAGAACTGCCTTTGTGGTCCTACTCGGCACATAGAGAGCTCCTCACACCAGTGGCTAATCAGGGAGCAGGGAAAACCAATTAGCCTGAAGGATCAGGGCCTGAGGAGGAATTGGGTCAGAGATAAAGATAGAAGTATAAGAAAAAATGGCAGTGTTCTGTGTAATCCTGCAGAACAGGGGCGCTTCAACCTCAGAGGCCTATCTAAGACGCCCACTTACATCTCTTCAAAACTGAGTTAATGTGTGTGCCCTCTTTGCTCAGCTAAATTGTTCTCTTCATGCTTGCAAAAGACTGTTTGCATTTGCAGTACCTTTGTTCCATAATACGCTGAAAATATTTGGAAAGAGCTGATAAGAGGGAAAGCTCATGAGATCAGGGCTACTGGGGCATTTCTGGATTCACCAGTAGGTAATGGAATCATCCAGCCTTTCATGCTGTCTCAGCTCTTCTTGGGAATCAGACAGGTCTGGTTTAGTGAGTGTTTCAGGATTGTGTAAAAGGCACTGAAAAGAAATTAACTGATGCTGTTGTTACATCCATAACAGAATACACTTTCTGCATATCATGTAATCTCTGAGTGGTAAGAGAGATGGTTTTAACATTGATTCAAAGATTTTATTTTCTAAGCACAACTCTTAAGGGCATTTGTTTTTCAATGTTAATTACTCTAAGAACATAAAATGGAATGATAATTCCTTTATATGATGAATATTTCAAACTTGCTTTTGTTCAACCTGCATTATTCTTCATTATATTTTTACTTGTAGCACTATCTCTACGATATTCATTTAATTTAGATCAGTGAATACAAGTTATTTATGATTTCAAATAAAATCTCTTAGTAAGTCAGCCTGTCAGCAGACCAGTCTTTTGGAAAAATGAAAGGTATAGTGGAAAGAGAATCTACATTTATCTTTATTACATCTTTATTGCACACAGTTTATAGCCAGTGATATTTGTGTGTGTGTGTCTGTGTCTGAGAGAGAGAGAGAAACTACTGTGCAGTGACATTTTGTTAAAAGCATTTAAAAAAATACAGAAAGGAAGAAATGGTTTGGAATTTAACTAAACTGGAATAATTTTAAATTACTAAGAATTAGAGTGAATTCAGCTGGAGGCATATTTTGACCTGACATTTGATTTTGAGAATTAGAACTGTTTGTTCCCTCTTTGTCTACATCATGGAAGGGAGCAAAAGGAGAGAGATGGCAAAAAAATGGAAAGTAATGTAAAAAATAAAGAAGGAAAAAGGGCAGTAAAGTCACTATTTATTTTATTTCATGGTAAAGGTTCTGTAAGCAAGCACTAGTGTAAAGGAACTTCAATCAGAAGTTAAAGCACTTCTAGTCTGCAGAAAGGGTGACAGTCACATGGAGCAAACCTGGACAAAAGCTAGGGAGTTTACACTGGATTTAAAATTCTTGTCCTCTGAAGCCCAACTGGAGGGTGTGCTCCCAGCTGCAGTAATGCATAGTCCTTCTATCGAGGACTGAGAGCATCTGGGGTACAGGTTTTATATCATGTGCTGTGAATATGTCTGTGCTTTGTGTGATCCTATGCCCTGGATGCTCACCTTAACTGTGTCAATGGCTGGAACAGTAAATGTGGTGATTCTCGAAAGCAGAGGTCTGTACCACCCAAGTTTTTCTCTATGCAATAATCACAGTGCCCATTCTGTCATTTTGGGGGGATTTAATGACCCAGCGTGGAACCACTTAAACTGTATTTTACATGGTAAATAGTTCGCTCTGTGATTTTGCAATCCAGACAGAAGAAACCAACCTGCTGAACTATGGATACTGGGGATGCCCTTCACCTGGGCTTGTCGTACTAAGACAAGCAGGGCAAAGCTGGGCTTTTTCTGTTGCCAACTTCAAGTCTAGGGGATTTCCATTCTGAAATATGTTAGAAGATTGTTGTTAGAGGCTTTCTATTTAATCATCAGCAAATTAATTTAATGTCTGAAGACTCCTGTGAATGGCGATTTTTTTCATCCAATCTGATTGATGGTCGGTGTTTCTGCCATCCAATTTCCATTGGCATAAGGTTCTGATACAGGTCTGAGGACTGCTCTGAGGTGGTGATTGGATTTTAAATGGTAATATCTCTCTACAGCCTTCGGGCAAGGAGTTTGAATGGCTACTTCTTTCCACTAGTGTCCACTTAGCAATACAAAGTATAATGGTAGAATCTCTGCCTGGGAAAGTTTTTACATACTTTGTTCTTTCATTCACACATGAAAAGAAAATGCTATCCCCTTCAAAGGTGACACAGAGAAAATGGATTCACTTGTCAAATGTCTCTCTAGAAGAATGCAGAATTTTGCCTGTGTAGGTGCATTTAATCTTATGCATCTTTTATTTCAGAAGCTCCCAAAAGAGCAGAGTTTAGTTTCTGCAAACATATTCCTCAAAGCAAAGACATGAAGACAACTTTCTTATTAGAGAAATCCACACACTTGTATTCATCCCAAAATATTGATATAAAAGTATTTGAAAAATATAGGCACAACATTATTTGTAGCAAGGGTCTACTTTGGACGTTGATTACTGCACATTAACTGCCAGTTTCTAAGGCAATAACGATGGGGAATTTATAATGTAAACTTAAACAAGCCAGTCTGGAATTTAACTGATGGCTTTAAGATGAACACTCTATAAAAATACATACATGGAATAAAATGTTAATTGATTATTTCTAGTAGAGTTATAGCTGGTATTTGAGAGGTGTTCACCTACATCACCTCTCCCCGTAAGAGAGCTTTAAGTTATAGATCCTCTAACTCTGTGGTTTTGTCTTAATTTAATGCAGAATTTCAGGCAGAATTTGCCCTGCCTATTGCTTTTGGATTCAATTATTTGGACACTAAATCAAAAGTATTTCAGACTTTGTCAAAGACATTTTCAGTTAATACTTCTAACATTGCAAGCTTTTCTAATTTTCTAATATACCTTCTGATTGATTGTTGTATGCATCCATATGTATATATACAAAAAAACTACATACACACTCATGTGCGCATGACTTACTGCATTAAAAATTCACTAGAATTTAACCTTCTATTTAAAACAAGCCAACAGGAAACAAAACCACAACTACTTTAATTCTATGTGCAGGAAAACCAACCCTGAACACATGACCTTGTGACCCAATACAGAAAGTAAATAAAATAAATATGTTCTAAAATAGTCCTTGAGCTTTTAAGACAATTTATCATTTCTGTGGTTTGACTTCTGATTTTTTGACAATTTTGTGGTGACTTGCTATTTTAACTGTATCATATAGAGACAGAATTCTGGAGAAAATGGTTAAAAGTCTGGATTAGTCTCTTTGAAGATTACTGTTACTTTCAGCTTAAAACAAAGATTTCTTTGAAGTTGATTTAAAAATATACCTTAAATTAGTAGCAAATATATGTATTTATGTTAGTAGTGAAATAGAATATTTTCCTCCACTGTCATTTTTAAATAAACTTGTTCTGGAGAGTTTGAAGGTTGCCTCCTGGTTGATACTAAATACCAGTCGCAGCGATAGCCCTACTACTCCTAGTACTTTGTCC
The DNA here is from genome assembly GCA_013389945.1 of Fregata magnificens. NCBI lineage: Eukaryota > Metazoa > Chordata > Aves > Suliformes > Fregatidae > Fregata > Fregata magnificens. Next base: position 14,973 of record WAAD01039280.1, read on the forward strand.
ATCATTGAAGCTGGGCAACATGTCATCCTCCTGCCTGTACAGGTCCATTGTACAAAATAAAAGCCTGGGACTTGGGTTGCACCTTGTTCCATTCAAGTTTATAAACAACTGAGTCTTCCTGAGTGGAGTAATTTTCTCTATATACCAATTCTTCTTAGCAGGACCTGCTTAGAGGGGATCGTCTTTACCAAAGTGGAAAGTAAAATATGTCAAATATTAACTGTAACTCACAATTGCAATTTTCTCACTGTTTTCCTTAGAGACTCAGATATGATAGTAATGAGTAATCTTAAAAATAAAATGTACCAGTTTTATTCTTTTTTGCAGGACTTTCTTTCTTTTATTCTAATTAACCCTTCTCCAAGGCATCTAACTTGTCAAAAGGTGTGAACATAGAGAATCAATAACAGTCTTTCAAATAGCTCCTACAATATGTTATGAGAACTCCAGAGATACAAATGTGTAACAATTTTTCTCCCTTTCCTATACTGGAAAAAGAATTTATTCTGCTGACTGCATGTGTAGACATTGTTCTGAATGAATTAAAGAAAAATTATGTCCAGTGCACTCAACTCTGTACCCTTAATTGCAAAATGAACATGGATTGTCTTTGCTCTAAATAGATTATGAAAAACTCCATTTGAAAGAAAAGCTTTTAATGCCAATTGCTATAATTTTTATTTTCAAATTAATTTCACAGTTTATTCATACAGATTATACATTTTTACTTTGAACTGCTAAACCTCTCTATTTTCTGGTTTTGGGCCAAACAAACCCAAATATCTCAAAATACAAGTTCAAATAGTACACATTTATAAATCACATGTATCAAAGATATAGATCCATCCTACAATTTATACTGCATAGGCTTAAAAATAATCGTGTTCTTATCTGCTGGGTGGTCTTCTTTTATGGAATTTGACACTAATGAAATCAGTTGATCCCTGTAAACCTGATAGCTATATCTGAGAAGATGATACCACTCTTTATAAAAATACAATTTGAAGCTTGGGACAGACGAACTTTCATATAGAAGAGAAACTAACAGTCAAAATATCTGGCAAACATAGGTTACAAAAACTTTGTTGATTATAGTATTTTAGTGTGTGTGTATATATATATAACCAAATGTATATATTTAGTATATATATTAGTGTGTGTGTGTATATATATATATATAAAACCCCAAACTTTGTTGATTATAGTTTTTTAGTTGCCGTAATTCAGGAAAGATTCTTTACTTTGGAAAACACCTTTGTAAAAAGGTAATATTTTAGTGCGGCAGCTCTAAAGACTTCATAATACCAGGACTCCACAATGAAATGCAAATTGAACCTCTCTCATATTTTTATGGAAATAGGACGGCATGCCTGTCTCTGCCCACCTGGTCTGGTGACCCAGGTGAAGCTCCACTATGTAGCTGCACTTGACAGGGAGCAAGGTGTTAAAAAAGCAAGATGCTTTCCCTTATCTGCCACGTGTTCATGGTTCTCTCTTCTTGGCAGCTTTTCTGTGATTCCTCTAAGCAATTCAAATAACTAAACTGGCAGTTTTCTGGTTCCCCCCCCGGGGACCACTGTTATTCTTACAGTCAAAGAAAGGCATTTTCCTTCTGAGCTTGCCTGTCCTCAGGGACAATGTGAGTTATCTCATATTGGTTTTGACTCTTATCCAGCCATTTTTTGAGTGTGTGCATCAACATGTGGCCACTTTGGAAGCCATTTCTATGTCCAGTCTAGCGACAAGGGTAATACCACTCTGACAGAAGGTATCTGACAGGGCTGTCTGGGGTACTGAGCGATGGTCTCATGGCTTGCTGGTGCTCCCTAGTTCTCCTGCCAAACGTACAGAGCTCGATGGGAGCCTGGTCTGTGGTTCCAAATCAGAACTGCTGTGGCCGTGCAATAAATGTGAGCACGACTAGAGAAAACATTCATCAAAAAATGAGTTTTCATCCCCCTTTTTGAAATAGTACTTAAACTCCCTGTTTTCTTGACATGTTGGTACTGTTACATTTTGAAGGGTGACAGTGGTTCTGGAGTATTCCGTATGATTCTTGCAGAGAATAATCCTAAATAGAAAGAAGAATGTGTAATAAAGCCTGCTGAAGATGAACAAGGTATCTCAGAAACCTCAGGACCTCTACAGGGATCAGAGTTGCTGAGATACCACCATGCCAGCTACCAGAGAGATTGAGAAAAAGGCAGTGAAAAAGCAAATATTTTTCATATGGTAAGAAAAATCACTTAGTTATACCAGTCGATGAAAAGAGACAAAGATAACATTTGAGTTCCAGCACGTTCATTTTATAAATGAATGAGACTTATCAATTGAACAAAGCTTCGGATCTTAAAAAATTATGTAGCTGACAGTTATGCAAAGTTAGTTGATTTTGTTTCCTTTGCATTTCAAAATCAACTTTCACAACAGTTGCCACATACAAATTTGCTAATAGTACGTGTCCCCAAGACAAGAGCGCTGCAAAATTTCTGTCATACTGCTGGAGAGAAGTATCAGCAGAATTAGATAGGCAGTTATTCCAAGATAAGGGACACAGGTGATGATCTGATATATTTATTTCAGATGACTGTGGAATGTTTTTCCTTTTGATGTGTGTGTATATGTGGTGGTGCCGAGAAACCCTACTGTTTTAGGGTCAGTATTTTTGCAACTTAAAAAAAAAAGGAAAAAAAAGCTGTTCAGAGGCTTAACACTCCTGAAGTTAATAAATATTCTAAATAAGAATTTGTATTTTTGGATGAGCAGTATGAAGACGGGAGTGTTGAACTAGCAAGAGAGATTCAGGGGACAAAAAAAAGAAATGAAAAAAGAAAAGGAAAAGTATTTCTTTCTCCACAGGCTGTTAGACGAGCAGGGAGTGATGGAGTGGGTGTTCAAGAAAAACATCAAATTGGCAGAATAGAAGCTAATCAGGCAGGAAGGAGAAGATTATGGATGATTAGGGACCTAGGCAAAAGCTGCTTATGTTGCTGGAGAAGGAGGCTACAGAGCAGATGTGGCCTATAAATGGCCACTTCTTTAACCCTCCTATTTGACACAAAGCAGCAAGACTGTAGGTGCACTGGCTAGGAGAGCAAGTCACGATGACGTGAGCATGAAATGGCTATGGGAGGAAGGGAGCCGAGTGCTGTTGAAAGGAGTGGAGGTGGGGGATGCTCCAGGCCTGTGTGGAGCAGGGAGCTGCTTTGAGTAGCGCTCTGCAAAAAGCAGCAGCTCTGGCCGAGCTGCCTGTCTTGCCTGTGGCAGAGCCATGCAAAGGCAGCCTGGTGACAGTTTCTCTCTCTCAGAGGCAGGAAATACGGAGGAGGTTGCAAATCTGGGAGGGAGATTCCTCCCTGTTGCACCTGCTCTGCTAGCAATGGGTATAGCAAACCAGACTCCGCGTCTCACACCATACTTTTTTGCCTTGCTACATCTTCATCTTCTTTTCTTTCTCAGGACAGCAGCAGCAAGGTCTGTCCCTGAGGCAGCAAAATTCAATGTTGCCTTGATTTGGGCCTTGCAGAATAAAGGATGGGGGGAAACCCAGATTTGGTGCAAGATATAGAATGGGAAAAGGTTGAAAAGGGATCTGTAAGGATGGAGACAGAATCATTGTCAAATGAACAGTAACCCTACTTCGGGATTGAAAAGAAATTTACACTTCAGGGGGAACATTTTCACTCTCCTAGGCTAAGTGTTCCACTCTTTTCCTTAAATTCTTCAAATGCAAGTTTGACTGCACTGTTTGCTTTGAAAGCTCAGAAGGAAATTGCTAAACATATTTTACTAGTCCTTTTATGATTCCATATCACCTCCAGGAGTTACATGTATGATTTCTAGTTTGTGTGTGGCGTGACCTCAGTTATAGACTGCTTGTCACAAAGGCATAGAAATTATTAACAATTGTGAGATACTGACGTCTGTTTCTTAAACATTCTTTAAACAGATGAATCAAGTGTGTTAATTTAATAATTAGTCTTTTTGCTGTCTCAAACCTTTTAAAAAACTTACCCTTGTGTCTTTGTTGTAGGCAAGGCTAATTTTCTGCTAAAACCCCTGCCTTTTGGCCATTAGTATTCTTCTTCCTCCTTTCTCAACAAAGTTAACCTGGGCTTAAAGATTTCAATGGAACTTTATATAGTTTTTAAGCCTTGCTTATTACAGCTTTAGATCAAGTTGAAAGTGAAGGCAAGAGCACATCTGTTGTGAGTGGGCACAAATGAAAATAGTCATTCAACATTTAGCTATCAGCAGAAGAAATAAGGCATAAGGTAAAGTAAAAATTTTTCTATAGTCCAAAATTCTGTTGTAAAATCAAATGTTTGTGTTTTTTCTGAAATTATACACTGCTTGTCTGCCTATTTAACGTAATTTATGTTCCTGACATGTTCCTCATTTTTTCCCACTAACTCTTCAAATTGTCATTTCCTTTGATCTTTTTATGGTATATCAGCAATATTACAATGAATCATAGTTCTCACCAATCATCTCACCTTTGGCTTGTGTTCAATAGCCTGCTTTTCCAAGTCTGAAAGTTATTTCGTGTTCTTTTTCTTTGCTTCTAATTCAACACACATTGCGTATAATTGCAGGGTAGAGTGATGATTACTCTCCAAAGAATTACAATCAAACTTGGCTTGTTAGTGAATAAAGCTCTGGCTGTTAATCACAATCATTTAAGCAGTAGCTAACCCTCACTAAAACACAGATGGCATGTTGTTAGCATTTCAAGCTACCCAACTCAGACATTGTTGATGTATCCCAGAGAGGACTTTGTTATGCTTTTCAATACTGCTTCTCTTCTGTAACGCTGAACAGTATCTGCTGGGTTTGATACCCTCTCAGACACTTAGGATGAACACATGAATACTGTACAGCTGTAGCAGCTCATGCAAATAAAAATGCATAATTTTTTTTCCACTGAAAATGAAGAATTTAACTGTAAAACCCAGAATTAATACAAAAAGGAAGTCTACGAGAGAAAAAACCAACATAAACAGGAAGTTGTCTTGACTAAAACTAGTAAACAAGTTAAAATATGTGCATATTTGACCTAAGAAAACCTTGGCAAGCTTGATCAGTAATGGTAATTTGAGAAGGTCCCATGTTTGCTGGCTGAGAGTCCTATGGTCTGGTGTTTTCAACAAGCCATAAAAGAAATAGAAAACTGTTTTTCAAGAGCTATTGACCTAAATAAAAACTCAAATACTGTATATCAAAGAGTAGAACAAATCATACCACAACAGCCAAGCCCCTAAGCAAGGATTTTTAATAAGAATGTTGAAATGCTTGATACAATATGACAATCCACTTTACAAAATCCTATATTTCTTCAGAAACATGTGTTTTGCAAAGGTTTAAAATGACTACATGCAGAAAAGTTGAAAACTTACACTGTAGAAAAGGATTCTCTGAAAGGCCAGAATACAGTGATGTGAGCAAAAGACAGAAGACAGACTAAGATTCTTGCTACTGCACAGACTCAGTACATGTTTGTCTGTCACCTTGTCTCCTTTCAAAAGATTCCATATCAGTAAAATAAAAATTAAAAATGCCTTATTCAGAAGATACCTTTGGGAACTGAGTTGCAGTTTTGAAAAAAATCTATTGTTTCAGATAAACTCTGGGGAATAGAAAAAAAATGGTTCTCGAATGAAGAATTTGTTATTTAAATGGAACTAACTGTGCATGACTTTTCATGAGTATACATCAAGTGAAGAGCTCAGAGTTCTCGGTACGCGTGTTCCAGTGCTGCCAGAGTACGTGAGCATTTGCACCTTATACCTCCCAGGGTGCTGTGAAAGGGGTAGGCTTCACTGAGGAGCACAATCATGGAGACATCCCTACTTGAAGACTCAGCAATGTATTAGGTCATGGCAGGAGAAGTTTTGTTTGTGAAATGAATAAGGCTTTTCTCCTTACCTTGTGCCAAGGTTGTAATTGTTTTGTCTACGTAGATGCCATTCCATGGTGAAATATGGGCTTATCAAATCAGAATTTTTGACACATGCTTTGATAAGAGGCAACTAGTATCTGCTGATGTTCAATTTCCTTCTACCACCTGCATCCTTTGTGTATCCTTCCCTAGAGACTACTGCTTAGTTTGAGTGGGTAGAGAAGAGATTTGAACTGGCAACTAGACCTAGATGTATCTTTTTGTCATTGACCAGACATATTTTCTTGTAGGTGGCACCTCTGCTACAAGAATGGGAGAAATTTAAATTTTCATGATTAACTCCTTTAACACTTACAATTTAAGAGCCATCATTCACTTAGCACAAAGTGTAGTGAAGCCTAAGGTAAACTGGATTTCCAGAGCAGTCATTCTGTGTTCTTATTAGCCTTTCTCCAAAATATTGTTCTTATCAATGCAATTCTTTACCAAGTTTTAATTCAAGTATTTTATAAAGACCCATCTAAGTAATTTCTTTGCAAAGATTTCAAGATCAGATGCCGTCTTCCACTTCTCTTTCATCTTTAAGTTTTGGATAAATGTGAGTTGTCCATAGTGAACTCTGTATGGACAAGCACTGAAAGAAATGCTTGCAGCTCAGCAGTTGCATAGTTATTCGGGTTTGCCACGTAGACACAAAAACATGTTCTCTTTTTGTTCTGGAGTTCTATATGTGCAGCAAAAAACCCATATTTACTGAGAAGCTGTGGTTCATGGTCCTGTATTGTATGATTCTTCAATGGCAGTGGATTAGGTTAAAAAGTTGTCACAGAGGCTTTACTGATTAAATCCACATTCCAGCCATGTAACATATATGGTTCAGGGACTTTTGTCTCAATACAGTGGCGCAGTACAATGCACATAAACATCATTCTGTTGTTTCCTAGAGCTGATACGCTTTCAGATTGTTCTTTATAGCATTGAGCACCAGAAACACACCTTCATTTAATTCCAAATAAGGTGTAGTATCCGCACAGTTTTCTATAAAGAGTATAATCCATGTCATATATAACTGCTTTTCCACTTGCAATAAGCATGTCATTTCTCTGTTGTGCTCATGTTCATCTTGATTTCTTTGATCTGAGATTAGGAATGATTTTAATATAATACAATTTTAATTCAGCATCCTCATATCGCTCAGGACAAAGGCATGGCTTGTCTTACCTCAGCAATCAGGGAATTGAAATCTTGAGACAAATTCTGACCTTCTTGCAACATGGGTTTCTGCATCAAACACCTTGAAATTGAGTTGATTTGTACAGCAGCAAGTTTAATGTCAAGTGCTTGAATGAAAATTGAATTAATTTATTGCTTTCATTAATTGACCTCCTTTAATTTTCAGACTTTACATGTTTGTTTAATCTTAATACCTTTTGATTTATTCATGAAATGTTGCTCTTCTGTGCTTTGTAATAATCTCTGTCTATTCAAGCATTTTCAATGTGATATTCTCCATCCCAAGTTTTTAATGAGGTTTTTTATGTGTGTATATTTTAAATAAAAATCATGGAGGTTTTTTTTATATTCATTAACTGAATATTAGAAACCATGCCTGGTTAGGAAAATCTCATCAATTTAAGGTTCCAGAATAGGTCACCAAGTGTCATTCCAATAAAAATGAAATTTGCATGCAATGCTTCATTTGCAAGGAGTGCTTGTTTATCTTCTCTGGCATTTATTACAGTGATCAAGCAACTGAAATAATCTGCATATTATGCAAACCAGTCTTTTTCCCAGGAAAGTTTTCAGGCTTTTTATATTAAGAGAAAAATTAATGCAAAGGCTTGTTGTAAGATAGCATAAGAATTGAATCTTGTCACAAGAAATTCTTGTTATTGTCATTGCAGGTGACTAACCTATTTTGGGAAATTAAAGGTTCTGATATTATGGGTTATGTCATAGAAATGTTTTATTGTGAGTGTTCTTAGCAGCATGAAGGATTGCTCTATTTGCTTCCTGGCTAATTGGATTATTGCCCATTCTACCCGTGTAACCATAAAGATGACTAAAAGAATTGGAGCTTTAGAAAATGGAGATTTGACAATGAAGTGAGTTCTTAGCCAAAGAAAATTTCAGTGGGAAAGGTTAGATCAGCTGGGAAAAGAAAGCTAACAGTACCTGTATCTTTACAGTCAGAAGCATGAAGATACTGAAGGAGGAAATGGCTGTTTGTAGGAAATTGTTGAAAATCACTGTCTATAAACGTATAAAAGGCTTGATTTGGGGACATCTTTTGAAAAAGCTTTTCCTACCAGGTAAAATTATTAGCTTCACCTTTATAAAAACAAACCTCACAAGCATATCAGAAGTAAATAAACTGTTGCCAAATTACATGTTTTGATGTGGATGTTTCAGTGGTGGAAAGCATTTTGGGCAAGCTTTCTGGAATCAGGCTCTTTTTTGTACAGTACTTGCTGCAGAATCCCTTCTGCATGAGAATTGTGAGTCATGGTGGCAAGTCTTACATAATAGAACGAAACTTTGCAAAGGAACAAACCTTTACTAAGTAAAAAATATACTTTTTAAGAAAACACATGGTTCCCATGGCTTTAATTACAAGCAGGGAAAGAACAACCTTCTTGAAGTGGAACTTTAACAAATACTGAAACACTCATTGTCATTCTCTTAGTTTATCTGTTTAGTCTCCCTGACTTCTCTATGGAGAGGGACAGTCCCCTCCAGAGAGCAATTAGGAGCATTAGAATTGAGATTCTGATCTGAGCTGCCCCCAGAACTAGGTAAGGAGCTCGAGGAGACCCGGTAGGTATATAAGGTGCAGATGTGTGGGAAGGAAGAGCAGGTATATTTCTGCCTCTTGTGATACTACAGCAGAGACTGAATGGAAATTATTCCCTCCTGGTGCCCCACACTCCTCAAGCTAATGGGCCTATTTGACAGAATAGGTGCTACTTGCATGGATTTTGCCAGAGTAACCCATCACTCAGAGGTACATGGTTGGCAGATCAATGGCTGCCTATTCCATGAAACCATCTTTTTTTAAGAGCTTTTACATGATTGAAAGCACAAATTGCACTTTGAAAATAACAAACTGTAAAGTTATTGTCTGTCACTGTTGTGCCATCCGCCATTCCTTCAACTGTTATAACCTCTCCTTGTGTCTTATCTGAAATGAGATCATAAATTCTCCAAGGAAGGATTTGTCTCTTAAAACAGCACTTGTACAGCGATTAGCACTTTGGGGTGCTGAACTTTAAAGGAGTTTTCTGATCTTGCCATAACATAGCAAATAATCACTAAAATATGGAAAATAGATCCAGAAGGGATTTTGAGAGCATATAATCTGTTCCCCCTCTGAAACAAGGTTAAAATATATGTCAAGATTGATATTGATATATGTCTAACCTTAAAGACCTCCAGTGATGGAGATCCCACAACCTCACAAGACAGGTATATTCAGGGGCTTTAATGTACATGTACATTTTCTTTACTATATACATTTTGCTAATGTTATTACCTGCATTCTTTGCTGTAATTTAACTTAGGATTTTTTGTCCTTTCCATCAGGGTTATGGAGAGTACATTATTTCATTTCATAGCAGAAACCTTTTATGTATTTGAAGTCTGACCATCTTCCCACTTGGTGGTCTTCATATGACTGTGAATTAATTGTAAATAGCAAATAAAAAACCCATGATGCTTTAAAAAAAAAAAAAAAAAAAAAAAGCCTGTTAGGAGAGGTAAAGAAGATTGGGCTAGGAGGTATGAAGACAGCAGATGAGACACGGAAATTTTCCTTCTGATCCAGCAAACTCCAGAGCCACAAACTGTGTGGGTAATTGTTTCACCTGTGCAGTTACAATAGAAGGTGTCTGACAGTGCTCTGTGGGCTACAGAGGATATCGCGGGCATGGTCTCAAGGGCTTTAGCACTAATGTGGATGTTTCCACTTCATTACTTTCGATGGACCACAGTCTTATCTGTCTGCGTTAATGAATGGTTACCCCTCTGGAAGACATGCTACTGGTTATATTCTAATGATGACATAATTAGAAAGCAGAAATAGATCTCGGTGAGAGGACTGCCTGTAGCCATGACTCACAGGCTCCTTGGTTTGATTGTGCATAAATCCAGGATTACTGAAGTATGGAAAGCTAAACTGATGGTGTTAGAGAAAGTGTCAGAGCAATAAAAATTATTATCTGTATTTTTTTTGAATACATCCTTGTGTTGCAGTTTTGGAAGGAATACAAATTTTTGGATGCTGATTTTTCACAACATTTTCATTTTAAGATGATGTCTGGAATGTCGGCTGGAGATCAGTGCAGCAAGTTACATGAGTAGCTCTAGCATTAGAAATATTTCCTTGGGTTATTCCAAATTGTATTTAAAAGAGAAATTTTATTAAAATATTTTAATAATAGAAAAATAATGAATTACAGTGTAAAGAAGAGCGGGTGGGTTTTTCTGGGAATGAAATTATGACTAGAAATCCAGCATCTCTGGATAGTAAAAATGGAGCTGAAAGTAAAGTGTTGGTTTGAGTAGGGCTTACCAATAAGCATTAGAATAATGCTGTGATTGACAGAACAAATCAGATAACAGGAATAATACATGAAATATCTTCTACACTGGCTGTTAAGAATTTGGCCAGCAAGAAAGCAAACATAAAGCAATTGTCCAGACCACAGCATATCTCCTGTCTTTTTGTTTGCATGGCTGTGCCAACCCGCTCTCAGTCATTACTATTTACAAAAAAATAAACCCCAAAACTAGAAAGTGTACCCAGTGCAATGCTCAACCTTGAGACGCAAATGCCCTGCTGTGTGGTATCATCTTACTTTCATATGCAGTAGATCATAATTCATAAATTGTCTCAGATTATATGTATCCATATTCTAGTTTTCTTTAATGCAGTAATCCAACAGCAATTTAACTGACACTATGGGAAGTCTAAAATATGCTAATTCAGTAAACTAGCCAGGTCTTCAATTCTGAGATTATCTTTTATTATTTCTATTATGGTAACAAGTTTCATATATTTGCAGCTAGACATGCCTGAAACAAGTTAGTCTTTCTTCTGCTCAGACACTTTGACTTTTCCACTCTATATGGGAATAAGTGGACTATATTTCTCCGATCTTTGTGAGTGCCAGGAACCAAAGCATTGAGCTGCTTATGCAATAAGATGTCTAAAAGTGCATTATCCAGAATAATTAGCACTGCTAGTTGTATAATTATGATTAAATGTGATTTAAATGGCTGTTTAAAAGTAAGCAACAGAAGGTTCCTACCAGAAGTAGCCTTCTAATAAAAGCAGTGCAGAACAGAATGTTATACCAAATTGCC
>WAAD01039281.1:2944-13857 GCA_013389945.1 Fregata magnificens
TGACACAGCTGAGGGTCAAGGTTGTCACAAATATCTTGCACCTAAGATAACCCACACTTCTTGCAGAAAGCCTTTTTTAAAAAACTCTTCCACATAATCCCTCAGTAACAAGGAGCCCCTTGGTAAACTAAGCCATTCTAACTGTACCTTGGAGAGCCCTAAAGTTAACACATATGAAAGCAGCTGCTATGGATTAGCCTGAAAAGTACACCCATTTCCCAGGAAATTATTAAGATTACTACTGAGTTGATTGAATTTTATTTTGAATGGTTATGTTCAATGGGAACATGNAATCTAATTCTTTCTTTCTAGTCTTAGTGGCTTTCCATCATAATTAAGCACAGGAATGCCCAGCAGAAATGAATGGATGAACTTTCCCAATATCGAAAATCCTACCAGACATAAGCCAAAGGAATACATTCTGTACTGTTTAACTTGACCCAAGTTGATGGCTAGCATTTCTCCTGAACAAGAAGAAAAGGACAGGAAAGCAAAAAACAGAATAAAAACTATTCTGTAGAAACTTTGCTCATTAATGAAATTCAGACAGTTAATGTGAGCAGCTACAAGAATCATTTTCAAAAATCTAAAATATGAGTTACTTAATCCCTCATTCTAATACTTGGAATAGTTAAATGAGGGTGGAAATTGTGTGTGTGGGAGGGGAAACTAAAGCAAACCAGCCGAATTTATGTATGAAAATATCTATAAGTAAGGATCCCTTCACCCCTGCAGCAGCATCTTTATTTGTATTCTAAAAAAATTAGTTTTGTCTTACACTGCAAGCATCCACTCAGAAAGTATTCTTTGGTCAGACTTTTCCATTCCTTGTTCTGCTAAATCTCCACTCCAATCCTTGCCTAAAGAAAATCAGTGCTAGAGTTGAGAGTGATCGCTTTCTAACGCGAAAGTTCTGTTCTCCACCCCTCATAACTTAGCTATGAAGATGCAGCTTTAATAATCACTAAAAACTATGTTGTCGTAAATCAAAAACATGCTTCAAAAATATGGATTTGCAATTAGAAGAAATATGCGGGCAAATTCAGATATCAGAATTAGAAACAGAAACCATCAATAAACTAAATTAGTAACTCAAGCACACTTAGATTACTGATAAATTTATTTTTTTAGGTGGGTGGTGGCTACCATTAATCTGTCACAGTGATAAGCCTTAAATCTTTTAGTGCCTGATGAGTTCTATTGCTCTACAAACAGAGACTGAGAATTAAGGCCTGCCTAATACCTGAACAGGTGATCTGCTTTTCACTTGTCATAGTTTGGCTAGGATCAGCATCATTTTGACTTGGCCTTAGCCAAGTCTGAATTCATCCAGTGTTAGAAGTTTAAGGTGTAGTTGAAATCTTCTAGGTAATATAGTCTTGAAAAATGTTGAAATAAATTAATTACAAGAAGTCTTATGGAAATGTTAAAGGAGATTTGTAATCATATCTGTACATCTAGAGCTTTTATCTACAAAGATCAAAGGATCTGTATTAAAAATGTTATATAATTTTGCTGATGATATGTCTCTGGAAACAGAAAAACTCAATATACAACTTCTATTGCACCTTGTGGCTCAATTGTTTCTTTTTCTTTTCTCTGCCCACCCTCCAAGAGGTGGTAAGAAAGGAAAATACAAGAAGTTTTAAAAACAAAAAATTACCATTATACCTGTCTGATATTTCGATGTATTACGTGATGTATTGTAAGAAGTTAATTTACCACAATGAAAAGATCTAGTGACAACAGGAATGTCTTATTGATTACAAATCAAAACTATGCAAGTGTTTATCTTTTTAAGCTGAAGTAGACAAACTGAGATGTAGACAGTATTGTGAAGGGATGAGGGTATCAAGTGAAGCGGAAATGGTCGTTTGACTTCTCAAATAAGCAAAACAAGAAACATTCCAAGTAAGTGTTAATTTTGTCTAATGTATATGGCATTTAGAAAAGCAACTACACTTCTGCTCTCAGAACACTGACTATAATAACCTTTTTCTTAAGAAAAAGAAACAATGCCACTTTCTGTAAAATTGTCAGTACATGCTTTTATTCAGCTGGCAGTAAGAATTACTGCTGATGAAGGGAAGTGGTAAAATTTCCACTATTTCCCTTTGGCTAAATCTACCTGTTGGCAACCCTGAACTTGAGCGATCTAGGTGTCAACAGTCCCATGACTAAAAGAACAGATTTAAAAGACAGATAGATCAGCTCTTTTTCCATTGATTTTTTTCATATGCACATATTTTCTATGCAGTGGGATAACATTTTTGCTGTATCTGTGGCTGATTCAAATCCATTAAGGTCAATCTGAAGAAGTTAACTTGTTAGTTTAAGTTATGTGTGGTTTTAGCCTTGTCTTTATTCACAAATAAGTGCAGTGTTGTGTTATGTATCTTGTGATGAAATTATCTCTCAATGCAGAAAAAAACCCCACACTCATGCATATGACCGTGAGTGTATTTTAGTTAAAATTAATTTTATAGTCTGGCTACAAAGTGTTTTAATTTCTGTGAAAAGAGAAATTAGATGGCAAGCTGATATTCACTGAAATAGGAGATTGTGCTGGTTTTGGCTGGGATAGAGTTAATTTTCTTTATAGTAGCTAGTGTGTTATGTTTTGAATTTGTGCTAAAAACGGTATTGATAATGTGGAGATGTTTTAGTTGTTGCTAAGTAGTGCTTACACTAGTCAAGGACTTTTTCAGCTTCCCATGCTCTGCCAGGTACACAAGAAGCTGGGAGGGGGCACAGCTGGGACAGCTGACCCCAACTCACCAAAGGGATATCCCATACCATATGACATCATGCTCAGCATATAAAGCTGGGGGAAGAAGAAGGGGGGGAAGAACAAGGGAGGGAGTGATGGTGTTTAGTCTTCTCAAGTAACCGTTACGCGTGATGGAGCCCTGCTTTCCTGGAGATGGCTGAACACACCTGCCTGCCGATGGGAAGTAGTGAATGAATTCCTTGTTTTGCTTTGTTTGCGTGTGCAGCTTTTGCTTTGCCTATTGGACTGTCTTTATCTCAACCCACGAGTTTTCTCACTTTTACTCTTCTAGTTCTCTCCCCCATCCCACTGGGGGAGAGTGAGTGAGCGGCTGTGTGCTGCTTAGTTGCTGGCTAGGTTTAACCCATGACAGAGACAAAACTTACTACCAATTGATTACCATTCCCAAAGGCTGTGTGTATAAATAAAAGGAGAATATACAAGTATATAAGGCAGAGATAATTCAAATGAATCAAAAAGATTCATAATCCTGATACTAATATGCTTTCATACTCAAAAGAGCACTCATGAAATAATAAAAACACCTTATCTTTGGCATGAGCTTTTTCTTCCTTGTTGGCTTTAGCAAATCTTAAATCCTAAGAGGAGACACGTGACATCAGGTTATTTAAAATCAACCACATGCTTTTGGCTTTAAACTGTTCTTTATGTGCACCAAGATCTGACATCTGGCTAATAATCCATTAATTCTGTTTTATAAATCTAAATGAAATTGTAATTTGACCTGTTAGTCCTTAGTTATTAATTTTTCCAGTTTCAACATCACATATAGTTAGAACGTATCTTATATGTGCATAGGTGTCTTGTGCCCTCCAGGGCCAAGTTACACCATTTCCACAGTAACGATAGGATACCACTTTCAGAGCATGTTTACCTTACTTTATCTCATCTAAAAGATTATTATCTTCCAAAGCTCAAAATTGTGAGCAATATGTGGAAATGGCTCTACAAGATTTAATTAGCAAGCAAAAGGATAGAGAAACTGGAAAAACTGCTTTCAGCAGACTATAAATCTGTAGATGTCTGATTTTCATGATGAGTGAGAACACCTGCATTGGTATTAGCTTTTACTGCATTTCCTGCTGTGGCTGTCCCTGGGCAGCTGTGGGAACACTCAGCCAATTGTAGTCCAAAAATATGACTTTTTTTTGCAACAATGTAAAAATGTCTAATACAAAATATTAACTACCTGTGCAAATATTGTCTTTCTTACTCAATATTTATGCATTTATGTATTTTCTATTTCTCCTAATATATCTATGATGTGTCAATTGCCATACTAACATAACTAAATACACAAACAAATTGAGGTTGGTAAAAGTCACCAGAATACAACTAAGAAAGAGAATAGGTTATCTAATATTAAACAGCATAAGGTTATAATAAGACTTTCTGTATGTGTTTCCTGAAGTAGACTACAACTAAAGTTAGAAGTTATTCTGGTATCTCTTTTTTTCCCTGTGAACACATAACCACAGTTAGCTCAGATTTTTTTCTGCTATTAATATTAGTATTCTAGAATAGGAGAAATGGAGAATTTTAATAGAAACAGCTAATAAAGCAGTTTAAAGAACATTTATGTTATCTATATGAAATTGTGCTGAAATCAAGAAAATCTTTGCTTAAATAAAATCTGCACATACTACGATACAAATAATTTGCAAGCTTGCAAAAGCTGAACTGTATTGAGTTACGGAAACAACCAGAATTTTTTAGAATATTTTTGTATTTATATTATTGTTTATATAATATTTAAAATAATTGTTTTCCTATCTATTTATCTTTTTTTTTTCCTTCTGATAGTGACCAAACTTTCTCTAGGAAATACTTGCTTCTGGAGAAAAAATTGGTCTGCAGAAGTCACTGTTTATAAATCTAATAAGGTATGAAACTACAGATTCAGATTCTGACAAAGAAACCTTGAGCATAGTTAAACTAAAATGATGGCTCTTGCCACCATGGCAAAATACAAAGAGAAAAAAATGTTGTAAATGGAAAATTTTTTAACTTCCCAATAAAACTGACTCAGCAGCAAAATGTTCTGGGAAAATTCTCAGCACATATGCTATCATTTCCAAACATGTGAAAAATATCAGTTCTGCCACCTTTTGAAGATTGGGCATACACGCATTAGTGTTTTCAGATTTTTTTTGCTCAATTATATGTCTACATTCTGGGAGGAATACATGTTTCCAGGTAGTTAGAAACATATTCTGTTTCAACTTTACTCCATGTGGCTGCTGCATGGGAAAAGATTAAATCAGCTCCTATATCAATTATATTAAAACTTTTTATGGTTTAGTTAAGAGAGTCCATACCGGTAGGTTATTCTGATTGGAGCTGACTAGTGAAGCTGAGACAATGGTACAGGCACTTGGGCTTAAGAATAACCTGTTTCAAATGAAGGGTACCAAGGAAATATTGATAAACTGTTAAGTAACTTTGTAAATTATTTATCCATAATGATGTTTACAAGACTTAAAAATTAGTAACAAACAATGTTTTGCTGTTCTGTGGAACACGATGTACCTTATGCACTGTGAGTCAGACTATAGCATCCAAACTCAACACTACTGTATGATCATATAAAGCTTTTGTACTGTCAAAATAAGCTTAAAAATCAAATCACGTATAATGATTAAGCCAGGAGTCTTGCCTGGTTCATTTCCAGAAATGAACGCTGTGAGCAGACACTGAAGAGTGAAGATGAACAGCCTTATTTACCAAATTCCATCCAGCCTGAACCTGCCATGAGACTGGGACAATACAGCGGTATTTGAATAATAATTCTACCTGTGTGATGTAAAGCACAATAGTTACTGAAACTGTTTCAGCAGATTTTGGCTAAGGCATATCATGCATGCGTATGAAATAGTAGATATCAGTTCTTTGTCTACAGATCTCAACAAAAAAAAAAACCAAACAAAGCTCTACAAGCAGATTTCACCAAAAGGAAAAGTATCATTATTCTCATCTTCCCACACAGAAATTAGGTGGAAAGTTATTTGGCTTTATCATACCTACGAGCATCTCAATAGCAGATCCATGAAAAAAAGAAAATAATGTCCTGAGCATCAACGCAGTCGTACTAACTGGTCTATATTACCTCCCTCATGGTTAAATTTCACCTGCTCTTTGAATCAATACTAATATATTCATTATAAGACTGTAGCATTTCTTTTGGACATCCTGTGCCTTGATGAACAGTCCTGTGGGTAGGACTTTTTACTGCTAATATCCTCTGAATACAGTTTTGTGCGAGATGTCAGGATACCACGGGGACCGGGAGGGCAGCAGGGGCTCCCCACGCATCCGTCAGGGCACAGCCTGGCAGCTGGGGCCCTGCCCCAGCCAGGAGCAGGCAGCTGGGGGCACCGGAGCAGCCCCAGCCCCAGGCATCGGGCACCTCCCTGGGGGTGGAGATGGGGGCAGCTGAGGCTGGGACTCGGGCCCAGCTCTGGGGGCCTATGGCCAGGCACGGCAGGGCTGTGGGGAGCTGGAGACCGGCCTGGCTGGGACTTCGCTGGGGCAGGGGCCACATGGGGGTGCTGGGCACCCCCATGCCCCATGGGGCAGGGTGGGGGGAGCCCCAGGTATGGGCAGGGACAGGCAGGGCTGGCAGTGCCTCAGGGACATGACACAAGGCATCTAATGATCTCTTTTTTCCCAATTCAGTCAATTTTGGATATTTTAAAACAAATCAGTATAAACCAAAAATGTATTACAGAACTCAACTTAATTACATATATGAATTTAAAAAGATATAATTATTTTTGATACCTTTAATGGTTATCTTTCATCAGCATACCTTGAGACTTGGCCATGACTTCATACCTGCATGCAGGGACATGAAATTCAAAGCTAGACTTCGAATAGATCATACTCATACCACGAATCCAGTGTCTTAAACCATTTATGCTATGCTCTTTTGCCCATTTTTCCCCTATATGACTTTGATTTTTTGTTTCACTGCCTTCTTGGCTTCTCTACCAGTACTTTTCTCTGCATGACCTTCTGCTGTGGGATTCAGTCATCTGAGATCCACAGCCCTAGTTTGTATGGCCCCTCCACCTGACCTTGGCTCCAGTTCACTGAGAAAACTCTTGTTTAGGTGTGAGAAAGCAGGTGAGCTAAAATTAGTCAAGATAAGGAAAGTAAAAACAGATAGAAGTGCAACCGTTGAAGCAGCAACAGTTAACAGCTGCGGGACTCAAAGGGAAAAGTACTGATGCAAAACTGTAAGGCCTTTCCCTCCTGCCAGCTCCAGGGAACTGGAAGACAGCAACTCAGCAGCAGCAGCAGGGCAGGTCAGCCCATTTGGAGGAGCCTGGCCCTTCCCCAGCCGACCAACAGTTTGTCTGGCCTGCGAGGACTCAGCTGCTCTCAAAGCAGTCAGCACATCAATATCTAACCTAGGAGCTTGCTAGTCCTAGCCCGCCGTCACATGTGTTATCCAACAAACAATCCCTCCGTAACCCTCAGTTGTATCTTGCTATAGAGATAAAAATATAGAGGAAAAATTTAGAAAGGATAAAATGAAAGCACTTAATCTCTTTATGTAGACTTCTCAAAATTCAAAAATAGTGACTGAAAAAGTAGATATTTTATTCATTTTCAAAGTAGTCCAATTTTTAGAATTTAAGCCACCCTTTTCTTTGCACCTATGAAATGTTAATTGAAGACAACACTTTTGCATCAACAGTTTTGTTGCTGACATGCATTTTCAGTGAAAAACATTTTGCTGAAAATTCCTACCTAGTTCTTTGTATTTGGATTTGGTGTGGGTCTTCCATCAAAATAAAGCAGCTTAAGGCATGATAGCTCTACAAAACTGAAGTTTTTAGAAACCGTGTATTCATCTAACATAACTATGGAAGAATCCATATAGAAACTAATTTTCAGTTACTGGCACTCATGTTCTCAGTGTAAGCAGCTAATAAAAGTACTTCTAAATCAGCATGGAGTGACACAAACCATTCTGATGAAATCCTGTTAAGAAATTCCTGCAGGTATCTGGAAAAATAAGATTCTCAGAATATCTAAATTCTTGCAAACTTATGTTAGCACAATATTTCCCTTCTTTGAATCTAAGACCCTAAGACACAGTGACTGTGACTTCTCAGAAAGAAAGTCGCTGGTATAGCAGGTTATTAAATTCTGTCCTTTAAATCCTATTCCAGACTTTACCTGGGACCCTACCTCTCACATTTTCCTTGATGTTCATGGATATTTTGAATTCATCCATATTGTATTATGAGGTTTAACGATAAAACTATTCTTACAAAGACAGATGCTATTACAAATACAAAAAAAAAAAAAAGTTAAACTATACTTTATATGCAATGATATCAGGGGAAATTTAATATCTGGGATAAAGGAATGACAGAAATTACAAAAACTTTATTTCATGTCATGTGTCAACTTCTCCCACATTCCCTTTTCACTGTATAAGAACTTAAAATCCTTAATCCTTTATTTTAATTTTTTTTCCATATTGGTATGGGTATAATGCATTAATTAATATTGATTTATTTAACTCAAAGCCAAAGTAAATCATCCCAGAGTGAGATTTTTAATTATATGTGTAGTTTATATGTTCATATTCTTCAGAGCTAATGTTCTCAACAATATCAATTTTCTCTCATGAGACTTCTGAATGGAAGGGATTAGAGTGTGATTTACAAACATTAGATCTGACAATACCCTTATGATTATAATATTTTTATGTGTCTTTTCAGATGAAGTAAATATATGCCACGCAGGAAGTAAATGACATAGATGACATGGAATTCAGACTCCTAGACTCTGTCAGATTAGAATCTTTAAAAAAATGTGCACAAACCTAATTCTTAGATATAGGAGAAAGAGAGTGCCAAAACAAGCAAATAAATTTGAAAGAGTATAAATAAAAATGCTGGGAGTTATTTTTTTAGAATTCAAACAAGATTGTATGATTGCCTACTAGAACATAGTGTTTTCAGATCAATAAAAGCAGAATAATTTCTCACATGGACAGAAGAATCAGAACAGAACAACAGCAGCCCTCAAAAATATTTTTACCAGATATCTCGTTTAGTCCCTTGTTACGTTCTTTCTTCCAGTTTCTGCTGCTGCTAATAATCACAGGATGCTGACATGTGTACAACTAGTTTCTGCCAATCCAAGCAAACTGTAGTAAGCATGCTGTAATTTACAGTCCCGAGATGTTGACAGACTGGTTCACAAGCCAACAAAACATTACTTTCTTTTGCAGCTTCAAAGCCTTAAAGGAGGACATAGAGTTCTGTGCAAATCAGTGGGATGCTGGAAAGCTAAGGCATAAGCTAAGCTGTTCCTTACAAAGATGCTGGCCATCATTCCAGAAGGGATATCACAGATCTAATTTCAACAAAACATCTGGCAACAGAGTTGTTTTCTACACAGGCTGTAAAAAATAGGCTGAGAAAGTTTTTCTTAGGGGCCTCAGCCTGGCGTCCAGCTGTGTGTCGTTTTTGTGCACTACCAGTTATGTAAAACAGTAATATTTTATTCATGCATATTGTTTTGTCTATCTAATTCTGTACTTTGTGCAGGTATTTTCCTGACAAGAAAAGTGTCCTTTTGAAATTTTGGTATTTTGGGACAGCATTTAGAAAATTATTCTGTAATTATACTTCTGTCAATTACATGAGGTTGGAATCCTAAAAATGTCTCTAGTTGCTGTTGAAACTCTTGTCTGACAAATGCTGAATTTTTGCATGTGTAATTGTGTCTCAAAACCCAAAAAGGATGGCTAATATGTTAATACTTTCAGATTACTTTAAAGAAAAATAAATCTTACTTTTGAGCCATGGGAAAACATTAACCTTAATTCCAAGCCTCTAACCTCAGAACAATGGGAGATTACAAACAAAGCTAGGACAGAGCAAAGGTCATCACAGACTGGATGCCTACTGACAGAAAATGTCTGGCTCCAAAAGAAAATTCACAGTACTGTTATGTTCACCTGAATTTTTAAAATACCAGGAATGATCTTTGTGGGTTCTGTTGTGCCCTTCTACTCAAACAGAACAATCCCACTTGCACACTGCAGCCGCCAGCCCCTGCCCCAGCGACACCCCAGCAGGGCTGGTCTCCAGCTCCCCACAGCCCTGCCCTGCCTGGCCATGGGCCCAGGGAGGCACCCAATGCCCGGGGCTGGGGCTGCCCCGGTGCCCCCCTGCTGCCCTGCTCCTGGCTGGGGCGGTGGGATGGGCCCTGGCTGCCAGGCCCTGCCCTGACGGACCCCCACGGGGAGCCCCCACTGCCCTCCCAGCCCCCCGGGACCAGCAGCCCTCGCAATGGCCTGACAGTTTCTCCCTTCACGTTGCGCAGTCCCAGAGGTTCGGGCCGTTGATGCATATCCCCGTGGAGTGCTCTTCAGCTCTTCTGCCCACAAGCAACCATTGAAAGATGTCCTGAGTGAAAGATGATGAATGCAACGCGGTTTAAGTTCTTCATAACATACTGCAGCAACTCTCTTTCAAAAGAAGACAACTTTTCTTATGCGGAAAGCATACAGAGAGGGATACAATATAGAAATCATAATAGTTACCAGCTAAAGAGCTTGGTTTTCTTTACCACAGTGTCTGTTTTTTATCACAGCTATTACATTAGCATCCCACAATCTACTTCCATCCTGTGGGCTCTACAAATAGAGCTCTGCAGATGGTTGCTATTACCCACAATTTAGAAACTATTTCATCAAAGAAAAAAACCCTGGGAATTAATCACCCTCTTTGTCAAAGGACCCTTGAAGAAGCAAAAATCCACCCGAGAGTGCTGAGGGAGCTGGCGGAGGAGCTTGCCAAGCCACTCTCCATCATTTATCAGCAGTCCTGGTCAACGGGGGAGGTCCCAGGTGACTGGAAGCTAGCCAATGTGACGGCCATCTACAAGAAGGGCCAGAAGGAGGATCCGGGGAACTACAGGCCAGTCAGCCTGACCTCGGTGCCCGGGAAGATCATGGAGCGGCTCATCTTGAGTGAGCTCACCGGGCAGGTGCGGGACAACGTGGGGATCAGGCCCAGCCAGCATGGCTTCATGAAAGGCAGGTCCTGCCTGACCAGCCTGATCTCCTTCTATGACCGGGTGACCCGCCTAG
>WAAD01039281.1:14399-26560 GCA_013389945.1 Fregata magnificens
GGGTCTAGAAAACAAGTCTTATGAGGAGCACCTGAGAGAACTGGGGCTGTTTAGCCTGGAGAAGAGGAGGCTGAGGGGAGACCTTATAGCTCTCTACAACTACCTGAAAGGAGGCCGTAGTGAAGCAGGTGTTGGACTCTTCTCCCAAGAAACTAGTGATAGGACGAGAGGGAATGGCCTCAAGTTGCATCAGGGGAGGTTTAGACTGGACATCAGGAAGAATTTCTTTACCGAAAGAGTGGTCAGGCATTGGAACAGGCTGCCCAGAGAGGTGGTGGAGTTGTCAACCCTGGAGGTGTTCAAAAAAGGTGTAGACGTGGCACTCCAGGGCCTGGTTTAGGAGTCACGGTGGTGTTAGTTGATGGTTGGACTTGATGATCTTAGAGGTCTTTTCCAACCTTAATGATTCTATGATTCTATGAAAAATGTCAGAATCACCGCAAACAAATAAAAAACTGCTTGCATGTCCATCTAAAACAATATAACATCATTCTTATTAAACAAATACTAATTTATTTTTCTTTAAATTTTTTTTTCACCATGCAAGCATATTACAGCCCATGCTACAGTTTGTCTATTAAAACCCTCCATTAGAAGGAGGAGAAAGAAAATACTTAGGTATCTGGTGATACATGGAAATGTGCAGTCCAAGAGTAACAAATGAACCTATTCAAATTCCAGAAGGGTAGTGGTCGTCAAACACATAGTGGCACATAACTTGCATAAACTAAATGGGATTATTCTTGTGTGGTTAACGACATCTATAGGTACTAAAATTACAGTGGTCAGTGTTAAGAAGTTATTTTTCTCACATTTAATCTGATAGGGCACCTTAACCTGATATTGCAAAATAATTTTATATTTTAACCGTAGAAAATTTTAGCCATGGAGTTGCCAAAGAAAGAATAAGGAAGCTACAGGGCAACTATAATTACATTTTGTCCCAAGTCCTCATGCAGATGTTACATAGTGTCTCTTTCACAATATGTTTTCCACACACATGAAATAGGGCCTAGTGAGGGGCGAAATCAGATTTTTCACAGTACCAGGATAATAACTTAGAGTAAACTATTTAATAAAATAAATTTAAATTTTTTGTTTCTTTGCTTTTGTTTACAATTGTTTCCTTCAAAATATTTCTGTCCATTTATCCTTTACGTAACTGGCAAATTATATCTATGCCATTATATCTATGCATTCTGAGCATAGAGTTAATTGTGAACGGTGACTGACTGCTTTGGCTGGTAGGATCAAATAAAATTAAAATCCAAGTTCTAATACAAATGCTTGTTTATTACATTTTATGTCAATAGCTGTGATATTTATGTAGATTTGCTTACTGATGACTAATTATGAGAATTAAATTGGGCACATAAAATAATTCAAAATTGGTAGAAGTATATTTTAAGCAAATTGATTAAAAATGAAAACTATTAACATCTTATTATTCACCCTATAGTGAATACAATATTTAACAATTGAATAATTAGAAAATTCTACTAGCTACTTAGCTACTAAAGCTGTCTCCTTGATTGCACAGGCATAAGTAATTTCTTCAGCTGAAAATTATATCAAGTAACATTATTATTAACTAGACTCTTCACAAGCAAAATGTCCCTGTTACAGAATACTGCAGAA
Source organism: Fregata magnificens (assembly GCA_013389945.1). NCBI lineage: Eukaryota > Metazoa > Chordata > Aves > Suliformes > Fregatidae > Fregata > Fregata magnificens. The sequence goes on from WAAD01039281.1 coordinate 16,038, forward strand.
TGCAGTATTTCAAACTAGAAAATGTACTCTTTATACTTCACATGTATTTGTCATTAATTTTGAGATACAATACAGGTAAGTCCTATATGTATGCTGTGACTATTTTCAAGGCAGTGTAGTTATCACAGGAGAAAAGTCCTTTGGCATCATTTTTGTAGATTTCTCCCTTTCATGTAAGACACCCCTGGCTCATTTGCATTTATTTTTCCTTGACCAATGTAGTATATTTCCCAAACATGTAGCTGAATGGCTACTTGTTACACTTAGTGATTTTGTACTCCAGGTGCTAGTTTTGGCTTTTGACGTGATGATTTTATTCCAGGACTCTGGGTTATCTCTTAAAGCTGCAGTGCATAGACACCTCTCTCTTTTTCTTGTGTGTCTCAGTTTTCGCATCTCCAAAACAGGAAAATGCTTTAAGATTTTCTGAGAATTTTGCGTTATAGAATCTACATATTGTTACTTATATGGGAACAAGGAGTGGGGGGAAGCAAGAAACTTGAAAATCTGAAATATTCTCTGCATCTAAAGAATCGGGGAAACATGTAAACTTTATTTTATCATCAGAGGGCAGCTATGTTTTAATTAATGAAACTGTTATATGCAGGTCCTAAAAATAAACAAACAAGGATGGTCTGCAGCCTGTCCAGACAGAGCACTCCTCGTCTGTAAAGGTTGTATCTCACACTACCTGCTTGTTACTGTACAAGTAACAAGTAACATGTGTCAGCTGGCTAGAACATGATTTAGCCCTGAGGGAATTCTTAGTCCCTTGATGGCACTAGTCAAGGTAACCGTCTCCACCTACCTGATTTGTCCATAGGCCACAACTGGAATCTTTATGTAATTTGCAGTGCACCAAATTTAGTGTATTTGCTTCTTGACCTCATGGTCAGCAGTTACAGATCCATGCTGGTGTGACTGGTGAGGGATGCTCGCAGACACAGGGCCCTGCCCACGAAGGCAGCCAGCAGACGCAGCACTTGGCAGAGAAGGGTGCGCAGAAAGGGCCAGATGCTCTGCCAAGAAGAGTATCCGTGTGCTCAGCAGTGGTAGTGATGTCCCACAGGGCACAGTCCCCAACCTACACTGGAGGAACTACCCCTGCACAGCAGAGGCCTCTACCCAGAGCAAGCTCCCAAAGGAGCTGCAGCTCTGCAAAGCTGTGGCTGTAGGGATGCCTGGGGCCTCTTGCTGAGGCTGGGGCAGGGACAGACGGGCTCCTTGCCTGCCAGCTCATCGTGTGACCAAGCAAAGGAGCTGCAGGTCACCAGCCTGTGCAGCATCAGAGATGATGAGAAATAGATTGGTGTAAGGGCACGTGGAGGGGAGAGCACCTGCTTCATTAAAGTCATCATCTGATCAATGCATTGATCATTATTTACTCAATAATGAGTAAAGGGGGAAACCATAAGCAAGAGCCCACAGAGACACAAACGTGGTCACAAAAAAGGGATGACAGAGACAATGCCAAGGACCAGAAGCCTCCAGTTGTTAATTGATGGGCCATCAAGAAACTGCAGGCACAACTTTGGAAAGAGCCAACCTGGACCTTGTAACTGGTAAGAAGTAGGAAACAGGAGGAACATGAGGATTGGGGATATTCAAGGGCAGTCTGTGGGACCATGCAAAACATTTGAAGTAATGTTTAGGGGAAGGGGACTGGGAAGGAACAAAGTGGGAAATAGACAGAAAGGGATATAAAAGGGACCAGTCACATGTAAAACATGGCTAGCCAGCCCACTTGTCTGACCAAGCCCTGTGCCTGATTGCTGCAGTCTGTCCTATCCGTTCATTAAATCCTTTCTTAACAATCGTTCTGTGGAATCTCACTCTCTATCTCATCTCATGCGTGTGAGTGCTGTAAGGGCTAGGTGACAGCTATAGGTGAGATAGGTGTCAGTGGGTTTGTTGCCAGCTACTGGAGCAGGCGAGGGTCTTAGCATCAGTAGCTGGAAGGGGTCCATAGCTTTTGGGAGCATCTCTATGGGTCCCACAAACTTTGTGTCTGGTGTGCCAGCTATGGGAAGGACCAGTGCATGCAGACAGGGCCAGCAACTGGAGACAGACTGAGGGTGCAGACACCCCTGGCCTGTGGTGTCAGCAGCTGGAGTGAACAGGGGTCTCCACTCCAGCCACTGGGATGCGATGGTGGGCGTCCCAGGCACAGCTGCTGGAGGTACTGTGGTGAGCAAAGTGAATGAGAGGCTCAGTGACAGCAGCTGCAGCAGGACTGTGGGTCACAGCCCATATGCCTGGTGTCAGCTGCTGGAGGTTGCTGGAGTGTTTGCAACTTCCCCACACCTGGTGTGCATGGGAGTATGTGTATGTAATTCACTAGCAAACTTCAAGCCAGACCAGATGATGAGTAGGAGGACCTGGGTTTGGGCAGAGGGTTTGTGCTGGTATTTGGGGGGGACCTACAAGTGTGGGGTGCCTGTGAGATGCCTCTGTGAGTGCATACATGTTTGCTAGTGAGCACAGAGCTGGACCACCCAGCAAGTAGGAGATCTGTGGAGCTGGTAAGAAGACCTGGGATCTGGAGAGTGCTGTTGGACAGAGAGAGGGGCTGCACTGAGACTTAAGGGATCTATGACTGTACATGTGCTTCTGAATGTAGAGTGGTGTGTGCTTTCATTAATGAACTTCTATTTCTACCAGCCAAAGAGGAGGAAGAAGACTTGCCCATCTATACTTATGTTTTATGTGAGACCTGTACATAGGTGCTGTTGAAGGCAGCACCTTGCTTGTGGCAGTCTGTGTAGCCAGCCATGTCAGTGTCCTTTGTGCATGTGTGTGTCTCTGGGATACACATTCAGCTTTGCTGCTGGTTGAACATGCAAACGGGAAAGCAGCAGCCACATCCATTGACCTGGGATGAAAATCCCCATCTGTCTGGACACACTGGGCTGGGCTCCAGTGGCCAGGCAGGAGGAACCCCTGTGCCCGGAGATGATGGAGGTGATGGTCACTTATCACATCCCTTAACAACTGGATCTTCTCCAAGACCCTGCAGCTTCAAGAGTCTGAACCTTCAACAGTAATGAAGGAGGTGCAGGTAAAGTCTGTGCTTATCAGGTTGGAAAATGGAGCCTCCCATGAAGGTGAAGGCTGGAAGGTGGTGACTCCTGGCACTCAGAGGATGGCTCCTGCTCCACCTACAGATTTTTGACATGCAAATGTCATCACTTACATGACACTACCCAATCATGTAGTCGTCAGGATGATAGAGAAAAGCTATGTAATGTTTATCAGCAAGGAACCATTGCTTTAGTAACGGTATTATGTCAACTACTGACATAGCTGAAAAGTCTGAAATGGAAAAGATAACTCTACTTACTAGTGCTAAGAAACAACGAAACTTTTTTCTTTCTTAAACTGATAAAACCTAATAGGAAAGCGTATTCTAGTTTAACTTTACATCTGGTGTGGGTTCAGAGTGTATGGGACTTCTAAATCATTCACTCTGTACCATTGGGAGCCATTCCCTTACTAAGTGAGTGACAATAATGGAAGCTTGCTCTCGGATCCTGGATTCTGCACAGTTCCATCAAATTAAAGAAGAACTTCCTGCCAAATGAGTCGATGTAAATTCCAAAAGCATTATTTCTTTGGCTGCAACTGTCTTTCTCCATTAAGGAAAAACAAAACTTGCAAACACAGGCATTCAGTTTTCTAGACCAGGTCTCAAAATCATCAGCACATACAAGTAATCTTTGTTTTAATTCCTCTGAATTAGGTCCTTAAGAATTCACTGATAACTTTGTTCATGTGTCATTTCAACTTTTTGCTTGACTCCCGATTCCAACCACGAGGTTCCTATTTGCCAGGCAGCATCTGCTGCACACCAAGAATACTTCTAAATTTATCTGACCACACCGTTACTAATATGTTTTGACTTAAATTACACCACCAGCTATGTTAACTAACATTAATTTAAAGCATATTTTCTTTTGTTTTCTTGTTCTTCCCTCCTATATGCTGAATATTTTTGCAAGAAAATGATGTGGCTAAGTTGGGGAGAAAATACTGTTGAATAACTCTTTACATTTCCTCTGGATCTCCCAAAAATAGCATGAAACTGTTCTGGTTGCTATAGTCAGAGTGATGGGCAAGTTTTCTGGCAGCCAGCAGAATAGTGAAAATTAAAGTATAATAAAGCTAAATACAAATCTTGCATAGGACAGCTCCCTAGAGTTTCATACATTTCTTTTGCATGAATTATTCTCTTGGAGTTTCAAACTATATTAAATCAGCATTGCAACATACAGAAAATCACTGCACTAAGCATAACAGAAATTCAGATGTGAAAACCACTCCTCAACTGAAGTGCAATTGTAAGCGTTGCAAAAAATCACTTCAAAGTGCCTCTAAACTTTTCTTAAAAAAAAAAAAAAAGGCAGGCTGCATTAATTAGTCCTTAAAGACTGTCAAATGACATCATGGGCACAGGTCTGATAACTGCCAAATGAAAAAAAAAAAAAAAACCAAAACAACTCACAAAGGTAATTTCCAATAAAATCAACTGTAATCTCAATTTTGTTTCACTAAGGGAAAAGCTGTAAAACCACATTCTACGTTTGGATAAGAAAGTTCCTATGTTACTTGTACTCCTTGGAGTGAATAGCATTCATTTTAGCTGCAAAAATTCAGTTTGACTTCCACCCACCCCCACTGTGAGTAAAATACAGATACCTAGCATTTAAAACTTACTTTGCAGTACATGCCCATGTAGAAAGAGTGTATGGGGATTTTTTTACCTAAAGCCAAACCTAGCTGCTGGTTAAGAAGGCCATGGCTGGATGACAGCGCCTGCCCACCCGCTTGCAGCTGCTTATGGCTGTGCCCAGCTGTGTGACGAGGAGGCCATGAATCTGTTGGAGCTGTGCAAACTGGTCCCTGCTGTGGGTGGGTGTCAGCAGATGCTGTGGCAGGATGACTACAGGGATGGAAACTGGAAGAAGCTGCTGTAACACCAGAGGCATTGCTCCAGGATCTGATTGACTCTGTCTGCCTGACAGTCTGGGCGTGGTGTGAGAAGAGATCTAACGTTAGTATCCCATGTAATTACCTATTATGCTGTGTAATTACTTGTAATTGCCTATTATTTATAAAATACCATATGCATGGAGTATTATTAAAACTTTTCTATGGTAGCATAGTCCTGTTCTTGTCAGTGTTTCTAGTGTAGAAAGCACTTCCTTTAAGTATTAACATGTCAATCTGGACATTAAACTGGTTCTGACATAACTTTTTGGTCATCATTTCAATCTCTTAAAACAGCCAACTTCTTAGAAACAAAACACATAAACCGAATACTGAAAGCACAAAAACCAAATACTGATTATTCTAACATTAAATTTCGGAAGAAATACATTTTTACTACACTTAGCCTATAATATCTCTCCTCCATATACCTCTGACAGGGAAGATGCAAGAAAAGTACCCATGATCAACCATGAGAATCAATATCCAGTACATACTGGATAATATGTAAATGTTCTCAATTTAATTTTCAAATTATGTAGTACCATAACGTAGGAGGTTCTAAATATAAGTGATATATTATAAATGATAAAGCAAACTTTAAAGTAAGCCCAGACAAAAAAAGGAAAATGTTATTTTTGTAAATACACCCAAAGACCACCAGGTGTCTCTGTAAAAAAAGGAATGTAAAAATGTAATGTTTAAAAAACCAAATTCAAACTCCAACCCACCAAAAAAACCCCAAAAAACCAAACAACCCTAAGGATCAGTTCAAGCTGTTCTGAAAACTAAAGTTATATGGAAGGATGAAATGTTAATACAAGATCAGCCAAATTCTGCTGCCAGTGTCAACAGTATTAATGCCACCACAATTATGTTTTTAATTCAGATTCTACTTCATGTTGCACCTTGCAAAAACTGCAAGCATTCTCATGCAAAGCATGTAGAAAAATCCCCGAAGTGTACAGAACATGTGCAATTATCAGTTCTTCTAATCAGACACAAAATTATTTCACTACAAGTTTATCACTGCTTTGAATTTAACTATGAATTAGTGACAACCGTATTACTGGTTTAGTTCATTTTATGCAACAGACTTGGGCTGTATCTATAGGAAGGTACTGACACAGCTAAAGTGGTACAAACCCACTACCATAGATGCAGTCACTATGGGAAGATACTACATATCAGTACAGCTGATTCCTGTAACGGAAGAGAAATAAACAGCAGTAATATAAACTCTTTATAGCAGCATAACTTTGCATATTATCTATTACAAAATTCAGTACTGAATGACACAGTTAGTGATATTCTTGTTTGTAATAGTACTTGTATTACACATGAAGACAAACACTTCTGTAGCTGGCATGTAGTCATAAGAGTGCATAGATATGTCTTGTAAAACTGTAACACCACAAGAAGCGTTTGTTCACAAATGTGCACTTATCACTTTCAAATTAAAGTACATATCCTCTCTTCCCCTTCATTGCTACAGTCTGTCTGGTTTATGTGAAAAGCTACTTGAGTAGTATTTATTTAGATTTTTGTTTTCCTTAACATGTCTTTGACAGCAGTTCTTAATTGTGAGCACTGTAATCTTAACTGTTTGATAAAAGGTAAATACCAAGGAGGCAAACATTCTCAAAGTACAGAACACCTGTACCTTGTAAGTAATATGAAACATATTTTTCTATACTTTCAAAAAGAAATCTCTTTTAATTTTGAAATTACTAATTTAATCCTGGAACTCCTTCTACTAAAATTAAAATATATATTTTAATTCTCAGATTTCATGTAACAGCAAAGAAAACATGAATAGTTGGAAAACATTTTGTATAAAATCTTTGGGTAAATGTTCAGAAATAGCATTTTGTAAACTTCATTTTGTTGTTTACGTTTCATGTTTGATAATAGCAAATATATTTAGTAAATAATACACAATGAAGTCAAAATATACATAAAATTTATATAAAACAAGTAGTAAAATATACCCCAAAATAGTAGCATCAACGAGAGATACTACTGGTGGCAAAATTAGAAGGCATGTGAATTTCTTGGTTTGCCTTCTTCATTAGATAAAATAGTTCTCTCTTCAGCATCTCAGCTTTTTGGCTTTTCGTAACTTGTCACTTCTTCCCTCCCTATCATAAGCTCTTGATGGTTGCATTATCATCTCACCACCATATCTAGATCCTAAACTTTGTCCATCTCAGAATGCTCTTCCATCTTCTTCTATGCCTCTTTTTCTTGTTCAAGCTCTCATTTTGCCTTCTTTCCTCTTTTTCCCCCATCTTCCTTCTTTTGTTTCTTTCCACTCTTCCACCCCCTCTCTACACTTGTAGTCTGATCCTTCCCTACAACCTTTCATGCCTGGCTGGGCAGTGCTGGGAAATCTCCTTTAGCATGGTGTCAGAGATACGCCGTTCACTGTATAATAACAAAGATGTGCACAAAGAACTTTAATATTCTAAGTATTTTATACGTGCCTATGTGTATTAAAACCGACCTTGGCATTCTGTTTACCATGTTAATGAATCTTAGACAGAAAATTATTTGAAACAGATTTTCTGCTAAGGCAAAATTCCACACATTCCAGTAAAAATAAGTCCACATTGTATAATTTAGACAGACTTATAGATAAGTCCTTTTCCCTGCCCTTCACACAGGGCAAGAAAAGTGCACAACCTGCACAAACAGACTGAAAATCTTGCAACAGCAAAAAATCTCTGAAAAGCAGCCTTTAGCAGGCCATGAGGCAAAGCTTGTAACTTGCCTTTGTGGAACCTCCCCAACCATCAGATTCAAAAAAAGAACTATCTGGGATAGCAGCAACATTAAATCTTCCTACACAATATGGATTGGAAGGAGCCTTTGAAACCTTGTATGTGAACTCGTCTGTTCAATTTCCAATGTTTCATTGATTGCTGATGTCCCTATAATTCCCACTTTTTCCTGCAGTACCTCCCAGGATTTCAACAGTATTCTCTGTGCTTTTTTCTTCTTATCCTTCTCTGTCTTTTTTTTCGTATCTCCTACTCAGTTCATTTACCAAAGTCATCCCTTTTCTTCTCTAGTTATCTTTCTTACACTAAGCTCCAGTGAGTTTCAAAGGAAGTGTTCATAGTAGAAATAATACAAACACAAAAACCCCTTGAGATTTCTCTAGACCTCATCTATCATTATCCTATTAATTTCTTTCGCATGTTACATGTTTTTCCAACAATATTTGTTACTTGGCTTCAGTGCAAGAAGTATCTTTTATATGCATATCGCATTTTAGGCAGTAAAGCTCCACTATAAATTGTATAAATAAATATAGTGTTGTGTATGTGGGTGTACATAAATTTAGTTACAAAGAAGTAAATATACAGCGACTCCTTCAATTTCAAAATAATATAGTTCAGGAATAGTGTACAGGCTTGCAGAAGACAACTTTGGCTGGCAAAATGCAAAGGTTAGAAAAATCACATTCCATTATTTGCAGAGAGAATAAAATTCAAAGCTGACAAAAAAGACTTAAAGGGTGTGGAAATAGCTTTATTCAAATCTATACAAAACTATATAAAATGTTCCTTTTACTTTAAAAGTTATTTAAAGCCAACCGTGAATTGTCTGAGTAAGAGAACAGGATTATACTAATTTAACAGCTACTTGGCTATTCCCATTTTCTCCCATATGGATTTTCCACTAAAGGATTGATGGGGTAAATTGTTTTCATTGTCTCAGTCTAGACAGCAGCTAGATTAGGATCAAAACAGATGCCAGCTCTCATTTGGTCAGGCATAGAGAAACCACTTAGCTAACTGTGGTTTACAGAAAGTGAAATGCTGTGGAAGAGAAATTCTCTGTATTCAGTGAATAATTCTCATAGTTTATCCAATACAGATGTTAGCTACTTATTAGTTCTCCTATTGATGGGTGCAGGGGGAGGAGGAAAAAAAAAAGTTAAATAGTCTTATCAAGATGTGTAAAGCTGCATAATCTGTCAGTGAAACGCGGACAAGAAAAAAGATACGTCCACTATAGGCCAGAGTCAGATACTTTTGAATTCTAATGTGAGCTATGGCATATACTCTCAGGTCTTGACCTATTTCTCAGCCAATAAACCTATGATATAGTAGTTGGCTTTTACGAAGGGCTGGACAACTCTGGGGATCATTTGATGAATCCAACATGCTATACCCACAAAGCATTAAGTGAAGGGGAGGTCCTCACGAGGCCAGGTATGGCCTAGTGAGGAAGGTAAGAATAGCCAGTTCATTTTTATTGCTAGAGAACATGTATCTACATATGTGTAGACACATGCACACGTGCACACACACGCACACAGAGCAGCCCAAAAGTGAGCCAACTGCAATGTTTGCTGCTTGTAGACCATATCATTAGAAGAAGAGACTTGATCAGTGAAGTCAGAGGAACTGAATTGTCACTGGAAAGAATCTATCCTTCTCCAACAAAGACCTCAAACATTTGCATGTACAGCTGAGGAAAGTAACTCCAGCATAGGGGAGAAAGGCACTTGTAAGAACTTGTACTGAAGGAGTCAAAACTGAAAAGGAACAGTTCATGGAATCACAGAATGGCTCAGGTTGGAAGGGACCTCTGGAGGTCATCTGGTCCAACCCCCCTGCTCGAGCAGGGTCACCCAGAGCTGGTTGTTCAGGACCATGTCAGGCAGCTTTTGAGTATCTCCAAGGTGGGAGACTGGTGGGCAGTGCTTGCTCACCCTCACAGTGAAAAAGTGTTTCCTGACATTCAGAGGGAACCTCCTGTTTTAGCGTGTGCCTGTTGCCACTTGTCCTGTCACTGGGCACCACCGGAAAGAGCCTGGTTCTGTCCTCTTTGCATCCTCCCTTCAGGTACTTATACATGTTAGTAAGATCCCCTTGAGCCTTCTCTTCTCCATGCTGAAGACTCCTAGACCTGCTTTAACTGAACTTTTCAAGAAAGGGTTTCTCAGCTGGATTACTTGCCCTTCCAGGACCTGCAGATCTGTACTTAAAGACAGACAAGCTAGTTGAAGATAGGAAAGATTTGAAAGAATGAGGAAAGCTAGAGAGACTGATACAGGCATTAAGCAGCTGGGAGCAAGCCCGTGATTTTCATAAATGTGCTGAAGGAGGGCTGCTGCCATAGCAGTATCAGTCAGCAGTACAGGATGAGCTCTACCCACGGAAGATAGCTGGCAACGTGACAGGTCGTACACGTTTTTCTGCTGAAACTCACTTTCCAAGGAATCGGAGCATTGATTTTACTCAATGAGAGAATCTGGCGGCCCCAACTCTGGAAACCACTGGGGAGATGACAACGTCCACCCACGCCACGTCCCGTCACCGTGTCAGGGTGTCACAATTGGCCCCCTTACCCCCCCCCCCCCGGCCTCCAAGGGCGCCTTTCGGCGGCGCGGAGACCCGGGAGTCGGCGGGGGGCACACCGCCCCCGGCCCGGGCCATGGCTGCCGTTACTCCCCTCAGGCAGAACCGCCGCCTCTGCCCTCCCAGGCGCACTCCGCACCGGCTCCTGGAAAGCGGCGCACA
>WAAD01039281.1:26609-44041 GCA_013389945.1 Fregata magnificens
AGGGGGGAAGGCTGGGGATGTGGGAAAGCGTCGGAGGCGTGAGGGGAGAGGGGGAAGAGCGCGCTGGCGGTGAGCCTGTCAGCGGGCGTGGGTGAGCACCCGCAGCTTGGTTTGGCGATCACTCACGGTATGCTTTTCCTTACCTCGCAGTGGTTGCACATGTGGTGGCATCAGGTGCGGGTTTTGTGGAGGATCTAAATGAGTCGTAAGTACTGGGGTGTCTTGTGTTATTACTTAAATATGGGTTGTCTTTTTGAGGGGGGGATGACCCCAGACTGACAGCTTTGTGCAGAGTGTGGTTGTCAAGAAAGCTGCACTGGAAAAGTTTGTCTTTTTCTTAGCAGGAATGGCAGAAAGATTGTGGCCGGTATTAAGTAGGTGCAGTTAATGAAGCTGAGGAACACTTTAATTTTGCAATTTTTTTTTAAAGCTGTTATTATGGGTGCTGTTGCGAAAAACATTCTCAGGCTTCCTTGCTTGCTCGCTCTTTTTGGTAAATATATTGGTGGATTGATGCCTGCCCCAAATAAAAGCTGATTGTGTTTAACCAAATTCTTCATTAGAGTTTGCTGTGTAGCTGCCGCAAGGAGTTGGGAGAATGAGTGTAAGTGCATTCATGCATGGCCAGAAACGGAAGAGAGAAGGAGGCCTGCAGGACTAGTTCATGGCTGCTTGAAGTGCCAATTATATTCCAGTGTAAAAATGTGCTTTTACAACAGATTTGGTCCTGAGACTGTGGAGGTGTTGAAATGTGTAGTCCTGCCCTTAACTTGGTTGTGTAGTGTCATTGTTCGTGTACTGCCTTGCTTTAGCAGTTTGATGGCTATGTACTCGCTGTTCCCAATAAAAACTAACTTTCCAAAAATGAAATTAATTTTTTTTGTCGGATCAGCAGGTTGATCTAAAGTGCTACAAAGCAGCACAATTATTAGAATTGAAATAGAAGGTATAGAGGATACTTGCTGGTAGGGGAAGAGAAGGTGGCATTAGATGGCTGCTTTATGATAAATTTAAGCCAGTCAAAGGCGATGTTTTCATGACAGTTCAATCCATAAATTGCATCATAGAGATAAACAGTCACAAAACCATTCACTTTTTTTACCATATTGCTTATTTAGCTAGAGCAGATAATCGTAGGATCAAATGAGGTGTAGTGGAATTGTGGGGGAGGGAATGGGAACACGTGGAAGGGGTACTGAAGGGAGATACATCAGCATCTCTGACTGGCGTTTGAAGTGTTGTGAAAAAGCAACTGAAGCACATGAACTGCTTGGACTTGATTTTCAAAGCTTGTTTTTGAAACATGCCTCATATTTTCAAGGACTGAAGATAAAGAGGCTAAGTGAATAAAATAGTGTGTATCTGTGCTCCCACATCATGTTCCCATATCATGTTTCCACAGGTGTAAATTTAAATGTAATTGCTGTTTTGGAGTCTAGAAGCATAATTCTGTAGTCACATAACTTTTTTGAAGTAGCTGATAAAAGAAAATCCTATTTTAGAACACTTGGATTTTTCAACTACAAAACTAAACAGAGGCCTGTGTTTGCAGTTGGGAGTGAGAATTAAATGGTGAGTTGTTCAGGACAGGGGTTTTTTTGGTTTTTTTTTTTTTTCTTTTTAACTAATTGGCAAATGGTGAAAAAGATCAGGAAAACAATTTTAAAAAAAAGATTGGTAGCAGTGACTGGTGAAAGTTTCAAGTTCTCCATTTTATAGATACCTAAACATTATGGAGTTTTTGCTGTTGCTGAAAACTTTGGGTTTTATTTGAATTTTGGTAGTTGCAAACAATGCCTGCTAGCACAAGGTGCAGGTCCCTTTCCCAAGCTTACAGTATATAGGAAAACAAGTAGCAGAGAAGAACTAACAGAGGTGCAAGTTACCCAGCATCACCCAACTCGGCTGTGGAAGGGATGCAAAATTAGAGCTATGGTTCCCGTCAGCTTATGCTGGTCAAACTGCTGGCTGCCTCAGATCAGTACTCATCTTGGGATGTTTGCTGACTTGTTCCAGTGTGATAACAAAGCAGATAAGTAACCTGACTGAAAAAGGAAATATTTTTCTGTCTCTGAGGATGCATTGGTGGCTCAACCCAGGATCAGAAGCATCAGCAATGGTGCAGGGGGGGTGAGAAGGGAGACAGGGAGGAATAGAAACAGCAGCTGGGTTGGTTTAAGGCCCTTGCAGTCGTGGCCTTGGTCTTCAGTTTTGCTTCATGCTGCTTTCTTTTAACCATTAATGATTAAGTGGGGTGTGTGGATTAAGTGGAAGTTGAGACAACATTTGATCATGTAGTGCCAAATGTTGGAGAGTTGTATGTATTTGAGACAAATAATTTTGATTCAAGGATATGCAATACCTATGTCATCTTTCCACCAGTATGATTGTGCCTGTGTCAGCTGACAGAGGGGATTGCATAGGATCGTTAAAAAGAGACACTGAAACTTTGTGCTCGGAAATTTATTTACAGGGCCTAGAAACGGCACCTTCAGAAAATGGTTAAATACCCATTTGTACAGAGATTTCCATTTTTCTTCAACAGTATGTTGAATTTTCTTAATGTTGTCTAATAATTTAATCATTGACATTACCAAAACTAGAATGAATTTAGATAGTTGGTTTTTGTCACACTTCAGCTTTTAGTTTCTGTGGAAGATGATTAAATAGGTGCTTGTTAATGAGTGGTACAACTTGAAATTTATTATTGTAAAAACCACAGTATTTTTTATATATCTTAGGCCAAAGTTATTAAGTTCCTTTGGAATCTTCTGCCTCCAGACATTTCCTTTCTTCCCCTCTTTTCCTTGCTGCCTACTGGTTTTGTAAGATTTCAGTCTATCTTTCTCAGTGCTTTAACACTCTTTGCAATCTCCCCTAACAGTCATACTGTGGCAGGGGGAGGAGAACATTTCATTGTAAATTCTTCTTTTCCAAAACAAAGGTGATATTCTAAATTGAAGCATGGCCCAGGATCTGATGATTCAGTAGCTGTTTTCTGCCTCTTGCATCATAACCAATTATTTGACATTGTAATTGGAAGTTAGCTGGAGCTTTATTAGACTTCTCAAGAGATGCTAGACTCGAACTAGTTCTTTCATTAGCTCTGTAGCACTTAGGGTGGTGAAGTAAATTTTTAGTGAGGTGGTCGATTAAGCAATTTTGTGACTTAAAAATGCTGCTTTCCTGTAGCAGTTTTATGTTAGACCCTGCAAATACCTTTTCTGCTATACAAGCATTGCAACCTTGGTATGCCATCAATAAAACAAAAAAGGCTTGAATTTACCAGTGAAATGCTGCAATTCTAAGTTTCAAAGACTCAGTGCTGTAATTAGATTACATTCATGATTTCTGAATCATTTCTTTCAAACAGTAGGCCAGCATCAGTATTAGTATTTCTTCAAGACCATTATGGACCATTACAAATCTACTAAACTTTAAATAAAATATAATAAATGTTCTCTGATTCTGCTTACTGCCTGTGAGCCTTTTATAGGCATGCTGCATATTGGGAATTTAAGAGTTGGGCTATAACTGCTATTAATTGGATCTTAACTTAGAGTGTAGGTCACACACTTATTGCGTAATTACACATATATTCTTCCCCTTTCACAATAAGAGTATTACAGTAAGAATGTTGTATTTCATAGCATGTGACATTACTCCCAGTTCTAGTCACTTTTACGAAGCTCATCTTTTACAAAAATAAACCTTACATTAAAATTCTGGCTTATTTAATTCTCAACATAGAAATAGTTAAGTAATTCAATAATTTCTATGATCTTGTAGTGACAACAGTTCAGTGAAACGTGTAAGCAACATTTCAAGAGGTGCCAAGGATCTTTGATTTGGCATTTCTATTTTTGTTTTAGAGGTTTTAACATTTAGTGACAGATTTACAGTTAATAAAGCTAGTCAGTTCATTAAAATGTCATTTGTCTAGCATTGAGTAGTTAGTAGTACCTGTGTATCTCTGTTTTTTATCAATAACTTGAACATTTTTATTCCAATAAGTTGGTTTCTTGGGTGCACCTTTAATAAAAACATAAACTGACACACCTATAGTAGAATGTTGAAGGAGGTTGAACTAAAATTGCTTTGCATGTTAACATTAAAGTTAATTTAGTTAGTCTACATTCAGTAAAGCTAAGATTAACAGCGTAAGCCAATGCTCTAAAAGTCTGTATTAGTTGATCTATAAAAATGCAACTTTTTCTAAACAGTCAACAACAGTATTTAATATGACTAGAGCAGCTGCAAAATACTTCTTCCGCTTGGATTACATATCCTAATCAAATATTTTGTGTGTGTTTTGGTGTGTGTTCTGATTGCTTACTGTGTTTCTGTTTTGTTTGGTTGGGTTTTTTTGTCTTGGCAAATAGTTATAGAAACCTAATTGCTACAACTATGTATGTAGTATCATGTGCAGGGGCAATCTTAATACTGAAAAATAATTTTTTCCTCCTTCCCCCCACCCCCAAAGAAAGAAGCAAAATAGAATTCTTGCATTTATAGTTTTATACCAACTTAATTGTAGACTTTCTGTTTCACACACGCACTTCACTTGTTTATTTTCATATATATAATATATTGAATTCATTTTTTCCTCTCCTAGGTTTAAAGAAAACCGTAAAGATGATATTTGGCTTGTAGATGTAAGTATATGAGAAAAATGGGAAGACATGCTAGTGGAAATCAAAACACAAAATGTACAATGATACCCTCTGTAGTAAGGCTGCTTCATCATTCGGAAAATTGTTTGTACATGGTGCAGAAAAATTACATGACAGTAATTCTTCTGACAGGATGGATAAACAATCTGTTTGTATTGTTCAGGATGAACCAGGAATTAGACTGAGTACTGGATACAGACAGGCTTCATCCTTTATTTTACAGTCCTTAAAAAAGGAAAGCAGATTACCTGACACTTACAGTAAGGAGTTGATAACCTCTGTTCAGAATTTTTCCAGTTCCATTCTCTAGTTATACCATCTAATTTGTGTTCTAGACATTTAGCCCTACAACATCAAATATATGAGAGGCTTCTTTTACTTTTCTAACATATTTGGAAAGATTCAGTGCTCCTGATTTCAGAGACAAGGAATTATTAAAAAGATTGAGCTTGTTTGGGAATGAGGTAAAATTCTTTTTACCTCACCCAAATATGAACTGTAATTCCCAAACTGTTTAATTCAGGGTTCTGATTTTTGAGTGGGTAAAACTATATATGCTGATTCAGAATTGATGAGTAATGTATAGGAAAACAAAATCCAACTCTGTCAAGTTGTGACCTGATCTTGTTATACCAGAACATTGATATCTTCCCTATTAATTTCACTGACATGTTGCAGCAAGACATAAGCAGAAGGATGAAATGAAGTCTCTCAGCTCTGCTTGGCCCTGAGAAAACGGGATCAATTTTACAGTTTGCTTGTATAAAAGTAGTTGCTGAAGAACTGAAATCCAGAGGGCAGCTTGGGGAAGTATACATACATACATACGTGTGTGTGTATATATATATATATATATTGCCCTTCCTTTCAAAGAGTAGTGTTCTCCTATTGGCACATAAATTCATATTACTGGATAGATTGATTACATGATCTTGTAACTTTCAAAAAAAGAGGAAAATATTCCAAAAGAGATTTTTTTTTTAAATGTTACCACACAGTCTATTTTAAAATAAGAAATCATATAATAGTACAGCAACTGAATGTATTCTTTTCAAACTTGTGCTTTCATATTAAAAGTAGCACCAAATCATAAAAGCTCTGTTAGTCACTCCAGCTTTTAACTTGCAGTTTTGTTAAGACTTGAAGAACACCACGACTGGAAAATAAGCCTTGCCAATGTATTTGAGGGTTAAATATAGAATCAACTTCTCGTAATTATTTCTCTTCATTAATTAATCTTTTTAAATCAAATGTATTTCCTTCTCAGTTTTATGCACCTTGGTGTGGCCACTGCAAGAAACTCGAACCTGTGTGGAATGAAGTGGGTATAGAAATGAAAAACATGGGCTCTCCAGTAAAAGTTGGGAAGATGGATGCAACTTCCTTTTCTAGTAAGTATGGTTTGGATAGGAGTAATTTCACGACAGCCTCTGTTTTGAAACTGTTCTTAATTTTTTTCATTAAGTCATTCTTCTGTTCTGTGTCATAGCAAATGTGTGCAGTCATTGGAGAACAATTTCCAGACCTTTTTCTTCTTAGAAGTGACAACATGCTGTAGCATGCGTTTTTTATCACACTGGTTTCTGCTTGTGTAGGGAATTCTTCCTGACAAATGGAAGGTAAAAGCTTTTCAAAGATCCGCTTTTGATATGCTTCTTAGAGTACCATTATACAAGCATCTTTATGTGGTGTGTCTCTTGACAGCATCCAATTTTAGGTTCGTTGTATTACTGTTGGACAAGTGCTTGTGTTCTTGCTGTTATTCTTTTCAGGTAATCAGTCCTTAAGATGTTACACCAAAACCCTGCTGAAATCACTGCAGTCATTACATCAGTGTTCAGCCAATTTCTCCTCGGTTTCTCTGTAAATGTCTTTTTGAAGAACCGATTTCAGCTATTTTAATGCTCTCTTCTTTGATGCTGCCTTTCATATGTACTGACCTTTTCAGAGAAAACCCAAAACTTCAGATATTCAGAGAAGTGGTTTGGGTAGATGTGAGAGGATTGTTCTATGCTTAACAATATTTTGTTAGCTTTAGTGTGCTTGTTTATTGTCATTTCACTTAAGTCTATGTTGAACCAGGAGGATATTTAAGAGGGAAGGCATAGGGAACAGTGGGGCCCAAGTGAGAGCTGTATGTAATGAAACTCTGTTAATACATGTAATGTTTTTAGTTAATACCCGTTAAACCTGATTATTCAGGATTGTTATATTTTCATAAAATATTATGCAGAATACTTTTTTCAGTGATATTCCAGTTTTTCTGTGCTAACATATCGCAGAGTTTGGTCTTTTGAGATCAGAATGATCTTGTTTCAAACACCAATTTATTGTACGTAGCTTTTTCTGTAAAACCACAAAAATTTGACCTCATGTTTCATCTTAAAGATACTTATTTGCTAAAGAAAAACAAGTCTGGAGAATTAAAAGTTTCAAAATCATGCAACCAGGTAACTTCAAAATTGGGAGTAGATTTGGTGGATCCCTAACATTCCAGTCATGTATATACAATTCTAAATCATATAAATTGTATAAACTCTTACCCTGAAATACTTGCATCTGTCATCCTGATACTGATTTTTTTGTATTTGATACCTAGAACAGAATTGGCACTTTGTTTTTATTATAAAATTCAATTTTGTATATTTAAAAATTACTAAAAACTGCAAGGGTTCCTTTGTGCCCTGGAAATGTTTTTCTTCTCAGATTTGTTACCAGTTTTATGAGGAATAGAGTCCGATAAATTGTTTGAAATAATTTCATGCTTTTATTTTGAAAGTGGGAATTTTACAGCATCTGGGTATGAAAAGCTTAGTCAGTTCTGCTTAATGTCTTCCCAATCTAAAGATTCTCTGAAATCAAAGTAATTCAATCTTGAGAATATCAGAAGGAAGTGCAGCTGGGCACATACATGTAACTAGGAAGGAACATGAATGGTTGGCTCTGCATAGTTTGTGTTTCTGATAGGAATGTGAAGTAGTGTGGAAAATCTGAACTTTGGGTAGCTTGTCATCAGAGAGTTGAGATCACAGCTGAACATGTAAGGCATCCAATAAGTGTTGCCTCTGGTAGCTGTGTGGAATGAGGATACAGCAGTTATATCAACAGAACAGTCACCCAGCGTGGTATCAGTTGAATTTTCATGGGGGTTAGCCTCAGAAGTCCGCCAAATGTGATCAAAGTAGAAATACGTCACACCTAGGGCTAGCATAATTGCTGCTGTTTGCCTATAGTGCATTCTTCATATAAACAAGTGAATGATGTAAATAAAAAAAAAAAACAATGATTATGTAAATAAGTAAGTCACTTCCATGATGTTGAGAGGATTTTAGTAATCTCCATGGCTGGGATGTTTAAAAAAATATATTAAAAATTGTCTGTGTTGTAGTTCTGACTGTGCTTGAGAGCAGTACAAAGAGAAATTAACTGCCTGTTGACAGCTCTTGTGATTGAATGTTCTAATACACATTTTAATGCATTCTAGTTGTATGTAGTACAGCTATGAGAGAAGGATCAGAATCAAATTGATCCTAGTATGTATATTTCTTAGATGAGTCCCCTTTAACTAATACACTGGTAGGTGAGTTGCTAGTTTTATTTGTAGTTCTGTGCAATTAGGGTTTTGATCCAGGGAAACAATCTTAGGGTCACAATTTCTAAACTGTTACTTGGAGCCCTGCACACAAGTCCTCCCACATCTGCTGCTCTGGCATGTGGTTGGTAGCTTCAGAATGTTTATGTTAAAAGTATTGAATCTTGGTGCATTTTGAATGCAGGGGTTGTTTTTCAGTAGGGAATTGCACAAGCATTGTCAGAATTTTAGACTTATATTTAGCCTTTTTTGAAGACTACTTAGTTTAACTTTTGGAGAACACTGAATTGACTGGAAAGTGTAGTTTAAGGTGGTAGTTGCTATGTTCACAACTCGAACGGTGATTGCAAATTGTACTCCTCATTGATGGGAGCAAGGTTTTAAACAAACGTGAGGTGGGGGAAAAAGTCCTGCAATTGTCTTTTTACCACTTTAGTAAGCAGCAGCTAAGTAACTGATTGCTTAGAAAGTGTCTATTTCTGGTGAAGTTGATAACTATAGACATTTACCTCTGCAGAATATGCTTTAAAAACTGACTTTTTTTGTAACTACTACAGTATGATACTGCACTTTTGTTGTTACCCATTACTGTAGCACAGGAGTAGTTAATTTTCTTTTGTATTTCTTTTAAGCATTAGTATTTACAACTCTACATCCATGATGCTTAATTTTTGCCTCTGATATTTTCAGCCAATTGTATGTGCATATTAAATACGTACTACCTTTTGGTGAAAACTGTCCATGTCCATTTAGAGGATTCTCATGCCATTTGACTTGTGGCATAAATGAGAGGTCCAAAATTTAATGATGTAGCTTCATAACAGCAGCTTCTTGAAAGCAATTAAAATAATTCGTACTGAACTAACTGGTAGGTTTTTCATTTATTTATGTGGCTTGAATAGTAAACTATGTTTAAAGATTAAGGTAGGAGAGCAAGAAAGTCTTGGTTCACTTTGGCATTAACACATTTCTTTCAGGTATTGCATCTGAATTTGGAGTGCGAGGCTATCCAACAATTAAGCTGTAAGTTGATGCTTCCCATTGAATTTCTAACAGTTACCTATCCTACCACTGATTTCATGACAGTAAAAAAAAAAAAGTCGTCTCCACTTAAAAATCCCAAACAAACAAACCACAAAAAAGCCTCAAACCCCAAAACAAAAACAAACAAACAAAAATACTCCATCATCTCATTTTGACATTATTTTTGATTTCTACTGGACTGTTCTGCTTTGAAATTCAGTGATATCAAGCATCTTATTTAGAAACAGAATTCTTAAAGGCAGGTTAGCAAATTTGGAATTAATTTAACTGCTGTTTTCTATGCAACTGTGTAAAAGTATGTGTATGTAAATATATATTTCAAATATATATATATATATATATAAAAATCATTATTTAAAGGCATTTCATGCACCAATTGATTTGACACCTTNGACAAGAGAGTAGATTTTTTTTCTTTGTGTAATTAAAAAAAAAAAATCAATGGAAGACAAAATTTATAGGAAAATACCAGTCCATAATGATATTATATGTACTTGCCTGTAACACATATAGTGTATAGTCCAGTACAAGATCACGTTAAATAAACATTTAATAATTTTGAGTACTTTTTACTGTGAACATACTGGGCTTGTTAGCAGGTTGTTGTTTAAGCAAATAGTATTCATAATATATAATAAATGTGGTCAAGTTAGTTTTCTCAAAAAGGCAGCATTAGCTTATTAATCTTTAAGGATGAAAAACTTTATTGGTATATGGAGGCATAGAAAATTGGGTTTATGATTACTTTTTTTGTCTGAGTTTCCGAAACCTATATGGAGTCAACGAAAGCCTGTTAGAATTAGTAAAACTTACTTGAATATTCTTATAATGCAAGTGTGCTACATCCCCGATCAGCGGAGTACAGTAAACTGACCAACGCTTCATGGAAACTTAATTTAATACATAAATTCAGAAGGTTTTGCAGGTCGTTTGATACTTTTCAATTATAAAAAAGCATTAAAGAAGTTTATATGTTTGTCTTATACCGCTTAGGGATTAGTCCTTGTAAAATGCTAAATGTTTGGGGTTTGGTTTGGGTGTGGGGTTTTTTTTCTGTGGTCATAAGCAAATGTTCCAAATGATCTGTGTGTTTACAAAGTAAATGACTGCTGTGCACTAGAAAAAAAAAAATCATAAAAGAATGTTAATTGTTTTTAAAGTCAGTAAATCAGATATTGTGTAAACAAGTTTTTACTCCATAAATGCATTGTATTGCATTATTGACTTTTATATTTTGCTGACCACTTCTTTTATCTATTTGAAAAATTACCTTGCTTATCGCTTGCTAAAAACTGACTGTAATAAACATGTGAAGATTGAGTAATTCTACATGTGCAGATACAGTTTAGTTAATTTCAATTCTGTCCTTTTTTTGTCTTTCCTATTTATCTAGCTTAAAAGGTGACTTGGCGTACAACTATAGAGGGCCTAGAACCAAAGATGATATAATTGAATTTGCTAATAGAGTGGCAGGGTAAGTATACTGTTCTGTGAGACTGGTTTTCGTGACTTAAAACTTCTGTAGGATTTTGAGGTGGGCCAAAAATTAAACCTATTTAAAAAAGAACAAGACATTGCCATGAAGTTAAAAGCTATATGTACTATACATGTGGTTGCTTGTGAGACTGATGGCGAGTGGCATGGAGAAAGTAAGTAGAAACTGGCTAGTCACAAACCCTTCTTAACAGTGCAAGAACTAAGGGCTTTTCAAAGTAGTGGAAACTATGAACAAATGAAACTCATGGAAGCCGGAAACAAGAATACTGAACTAAATGTTGGTTGATAGACAGACATCATTACTAAGGTAGAATCCGTTTAATACTCAAAAGTTATCTTAGAAATATCAGTTTAATATATGCTTATGCATCTAAAAAGTTGCAGCAATTGGCAACATAAGGAAATTGCTTTTACAGAAGTGTTTGTAAAGATTTCCGTTGGCTTTTTCTTCCTTCCCTACAGTGGCCTGTGGCCTCAAAATGTTATAGACGGTAATCTTTGGGGAGAGAAAAGAATCACATTTCTTTCCTTCATTCTTAAATATAACTAAAGTATTCATATATTCATATTATACATAATATTAATTATTGTTCAGAATTCTGTAGTTTAGGAATATCAGTGATCTCTAGTAATTTACCAGAATTTTGTAAGATTATTTATTTCTAAGACCACATTTTCTAACTGCTGTGCTTACATTCAGAATTTTATTTCTCGAATGATTGAGACCTTATTGTGGCTGGGAAGACTTTATTGTGGCGTTTCACTATATAAAGAGGGTTTACAGGAAGGATGGAGAGAGACTTTTTATCAGGGCCTCTATTGACAGGATAAGGGGCAATGGTTTTAAACTGAAAGAGGGTAGATTCAGATTGGGCATAAGAAAGACATTTTTTGCTATAAGGGTGACGAGACACTGGAACAGGTTGCCCAAAGAAGCTGTGGGTGCCTCATCCCTGGAAGTGTTCAAGGTCAGGCTGGACGGGACTTTAGGCAACCTGGTCCAGTGGAAGGTGTCCCTACCCACGGCAGGGGGCTTGGACTAGGTGATCTTTAAGGTCCCTTCCAATCCAACCCAATCTGTGATTCTCTGGCCAGTAAACGGCACACATGTTTACATCATAGCAGCATTTTGTACTAAGATACTAATTTCAATTTGAAGTGTGCTATTTGAGGAACATAACAAGTTTATTTTGGGGGGATTTTAAGTTTGTTTGCTTTTAGTTGAAACTGAAATAATAAATTGAAAAATTAAATGAATTTGCATTGGGGAATTTAGTTTTAAAAAAAAACAGCACAAAAAACTGTATGGCATTTTCTTGGGGATTCTTATTTGTCTGGGTTTTGCAGCTTGCAGAAACTGAGATTTTTCTTTCTTTTTTTTTCCCTCCTCCCAGACCTCTTATCAGGCCACTTCCTAGCCAGCATATGTTCGAGCATGTACAAAAGAGACATCGCGTACTTTTTGTGTATGTTGGTGGTGAATCTCCTTTAAAGGTTTGAAGCTTGATTAAATAAAGTTACTTCTTTTGGGTATTCACAGATGTAGTTTAAAATAACTTCTAAAAGACTGAAGTGCATGCTTGTAATAAATTCTCATCTTTTTTATGTTTATTGAAGTGTTTTTGCAATCTTATGTCATAGTCATATTTTCAAATTATTCTTTGAAGATAGGGTACGTCACAAAACTTTCGTTTGAAGCATACTAAAAGTTCAGAAATTAAAAAGCATTGTTTGTATTTTTGCAGGAAAAATACATTGAAGTTGCTTCAGAACTAATAGTTTATACCTACTTCTTTTCTGCCTCAGAAGATGTGCTGCCTGAGGTAAGCTGTTTCAGTTCCTACTATTTCCACAGAAATGGTATAGTTCTCATATGTAATTTTGCTGTTTTGACGGCACAGAGATAGCTT
The DNA here is from genome assembly GCA_013389945.1 of Fregata magnificens. Classification (NCBI taxonomy): domain Eukaryota; kingdom Metazoa; phylum Chordata; class Aves; order Suliformes; family Fregatidae; genus Fregata; species Fregata magnificens. The sequence continues at coordinate 39,326 of WAAD01039281.1, forward strand.
CTTACAATATATTTGGCTTTGATAAATTCCAAACTAATTATACTGCAACATTTAATTTTTGAATCTATATGGGGAAAGAATACAAACCAAGTTTCAGTCTGTCATTGCTTTTTATTGGCCAAATTACTTTTGTTCAGTCATTTTAATAAAAATAAACAGAAGATATGCAGAACTCAACGTGGACTGTACAGCCTGCTCAAGAAGGTAGATGCTTTGATTTTTATGCAAAGCTCTTGTTGCTCCTGACAGCCTTTTCACCAGCCACTTTTATAACTAGTTTGGGAGTCTGTGGCATGGAGTGCCACTGGTACACTAATAATCAGAGAAGTAAGTGAAAAGGTAAGTTATTTTCACCTTGTGCAATACAGCTGATCAAAACATTAGATCAAATGATCCAGTCTACTGACTGCAGAATTCTCATGTGGCTCTTTGGAGGATTCTGTAAGAAGGAAATTATTTACAGTTAGTCACAAGGGTGGAAAAAATTGCTGCTACTGTTGTTAGTCTAACCATTGTTGCTTATGTGTTGAAGCAAAATCAAGAGGCTTTTTCATTTATTGTTATCTCCAAGTGGGACCTAAGTCTACTCCATGCCTGATAATGCATAACTTTGAAATTCATTCGGGATTAGCAGGGTGAGAACTAGCATAACTTTTTTTTTTTGGCACCTGCATTTTCCAGCATCATAAGTAGAACTAGTCTTACTACAAATAGTGTATTGTTAGATTTCCAGAAGCCTTGTATCAAAAGCTACCTCAGTTTGAATATTGCTATTTGCACTTCAGGCCCAGCTGAGCAAGAAAAGTACTGTTCACTCATGCGGTGGAAAAAGTGTAAAAGGCTGGAACTCTTTGAGATTCTGTGATCACAGTGATGTAAGCAGTGAGCTGTTCTTCCCATCGAATGTAATTTCCCACATGTGTTATTTAAACTGAAGTAGTGATGGTATGCAGTATTTTATGGAGAGAAGCAAAACTGTTATTAAATCAGTGGTTGCTAGTTGTAATGAGGCTTTGCATGACAGTGTTCACTATTAGGCTTTGTTTTGTAATCTTGTTCCAAGCTTCAGGCATCTTTTGCAAGCCATAAGCTGTATATAGACTGGTTTGCCCTTTAAAGATGCTAAACTCTGTTTTGGGCAAATAAGAGAGTAAAGCATCATCTAGAATTACCACCTTCTTGCTCATTCATATCAGCTGTTACATTTTAAACCTACTGCTTTTACATTTATTTCCAAGAAAGATAATGCAGAATGATTACAGAAGGCGTGTCATTGGAAAAGCACTTAATGATACTGTTCCCAAACAGTATTTCCCAAACATATCAGTAAATTAGACAATTCAGCCAACATCATCATCAAAACTAAACTCATGATACAGTCCTTTCTTAACCCCAAATGCTATTAGAATTTTAACTTAGAGTGGTAGCAAGCAGTAAGGATTAGATGCAGCATTTCTTCTGTGGCAGTTTACTGAAAACATGAGCTGAATAAGATTCTTTTGAGTTCCAAGGGAAAGGTTTTTACACCTTGTATTTTTTTTGAGTATGTTGCTGACCATCCTAAATATCATGTTTAGGATAGTAATGCAGGCATTCATTGTTCTGTTTGCCTAAATTAGGGCTATTTGCAGCCATGTCTGCTGAAGCTATGTCTTTATATTCCCATCAGCCTGAACCACAGGAAATGGCCCAGATTTAGTGGGACATGTTATCCGTGTTACTATTTTACTCTACAATATTGACTGTCCATTTAGTAGAGATAGTGGTATGACGGGTGTGCTGACAACAACACAAATTAAGAACAGAGAGCATGATTGATGAAACCGTCAAGTGATGATCTCCTTTCTAAAGTTCATGTCCAATGAACGTGCTTATATAGATACTAGTAAAAATCCTGCGTCATTTACACTTTGTGAGACCTACCTCTCAAAAATAGGTTTATGTTGTGTTACTTTTTAATACGCGGAAGCTGATAAATTTATTTTAGTAAATGTAGACAGAAGACATTTAAATGTACTTTGAGATTTTCCCCATGGACTACGTTTCCACATTTTAAGATTTTGTTTGTAAGTTTGTTTGTTTAAAAATCTTTTAATCTTCCATGGATTAATTGAAAACAACTTCTTTCAGTATGTGACATTGCCTGAGTTGCCTGCTGTTGCGGTCTTCAAAGATGGAACGTACTTTGTTTATGATGGTAAGTAAAAGTGGACATTACCTTAAGACAAGATATTTAATATATATATGGAGAAACTGGAACAGTTGGGATTTTTTTGAAAGTTGTGTTGGGGTGCTGGGAATTTCCTCAATTTTATGATAAATAACAGCTCCTTCATGAAGAAGAGAAAAAACTAATTAGTTCTTATGGAACAAAATGCATTTGAGAAGAAATTGATTTTAGCAATACTGAAGTAGAAGTGATGACGTTTGCTTTGTGTTATCAGTAAGATGTAACTTCTAATATTATTGCTGTGCTGGCATTACTGCACTTTATAAAAGTTTTCCTTTCGCTCACTGTCCAAATTCATCATATACAAAATAGAAGAAAACTCTTGTTGAACAGGAGTCATGCGTAAGATGAATTTATAGTTCCAAACAGTTAATCAGATTTTCTTTAAGTGCTCTTCCTGACAGTCAGATCTCTCTCTCTTGAAGTTAACTTGGTTTTTTTTTCAGATGTGTACTCTGCTCAGAGATTGCATAAAAGGGTCTGGTTTGAGCTTTTTGTGCCTTGGCAATACAGGCTGTATACAGCAAGCCTTCCTTGAAAAACTGTGAAGGAAGAGGAAACTGATTGTGCCTTTATTCCCAATATTAAAATTTGGAGGGCCTTAACTGATAGCTTTGAGCATATGTGACTTTCACATTTGTGTTGCTTGGATATTGGTAGTGGGAAAGGATCAGTCAGCGTAACCTCTCCCTATATAACTGACGGAGCATACTCTGCATACATAGAACAGTTGACCATTCAGTCTGTTTTTCCCTTCCTGAAAGTGTCCCTCACAAAAAGAGGTTACAGAGATGTGGACTGTTGTCACTGGAGCAGTTGATACGCAATTTTAGGCCGGATAAACTACTTTAACTGGCTTGTTCAGTGTGTAGACTTGTAGAATGGCTACCTGAGACTAGTAGTGTTTCATAACACCACTGATAGCAGTACACCTACCATTTATATAAAAAGTGTATATCCATATGTATGAATATCCATATATAAGTGCTAGATTATACTCAGACAATACTGTGAAGCCCATGCTTTATAGTCTTAGATGCACGTACACGCACATACTCATACTGCATGTCATAGGTTGGCTTATTCACAAAAACATCTACTCTTGGTTTAGATTGTTTTAAATGCAGGTTTTTAAGTTGAAAACATATCACTCAGAAGATTATTCTGCTGTTTTAATTTCTGAGGATCAGTAGTACCACAGCAAAATAATCCAGATGGCCCATCAAGGATATTCTTTGTAATTTCATACAGCGGCTGTACTTGTCTTCCTCTTCAGTCTGTTGCCTTACCAATCATACTCCAGATAAAAATTCACTCTACAGTTTCCTTGATTTGTGTTTGATTTTTTTTTTCTTTTTTTTTTTAAATGGGCCTGGAGAAGGAAAGCTTGTCAAAGAGAAACACTTCTGAGTTGCTTTTTGCTGTGTGGTCCACTTGCTTTTTCCACACCTTTCAAAACAAACACAAAACTCATAGTAATCCAGGCTTCTAATTTACTTTGTAAAAATTTTACTCTTTTATAACGTACTAGAAACATTATTGTAAATCAAACAAGTTATGAAGACGCAGTATAAGAAATTGGATAAGGTTATATGTGCAACTGTTATGAAGAAATTTGAAGAGCTCGCTATAAGAAAAAGGTTTAGCAAAATCCATTTCAATGCTCTGGCCTTGTCTGGTGTTTTGTTTTGGTTTTTTTCTTCCCCATAGTAGGGGAATGGTATGCAAATCTATGGGAAGCTTTATGCTTGGAATGGCTTGCTACAATCCTATGCCAATTAATTGTTAACCCGAAGTTATTGATAACTCACTCTATACAATAGGATTTAACACAAATTTATTTATTTAATGTGCATTTATATGTGTGTGTATATATATGCATCATATATATACATTTATATACATTTTTCTTTTTTACTGGTGATTAAGATCTAATTATAATGGTGTTGGTGGTATGTGTTAGAATTTGATTCTTTATGGGTTAAAACATCTAGCATCTGAAACTGTAGCCTTCAGTTCTGATAACTGAATCATACGTAAATTTTTGTTCATTTACATTCACAATGCTGTTAATGCATCTACATTTTCTTGATTTCTTTCTGTTTCATTTAAGGACTTTCACAAATACTGCTTTCTATATTTTTGTATCTCTTTACTTTGAAACTAGATCACCACATTTAAAAACCAGGATTGAAACTGTTCCTTTCTGCACTGGGTCACAGTTCTCTTCTAGAATAGTATTGTTTATCCGTGATTTGGGAACAAATAATCATCAAATCGCTTTTTGTGCTTTGCTATAATATACTGACTTTTTGTTCAACAATTGAAAATAGCTTTAAAGTTTTAAAACTGAAGAGAAATGTCTGGAAATGTGTGAGATCTTGTCTAACAACAACAAAAGGAAACAAGGGAAAAAAATAGCATTTGCCTCTATAGTACTGAAATAAATAAACCTGATTGCCTACCTTACCAAAAAAAAAAAAAAA
>WAAD01039283.1:9501-72298 GCA_013389945.1 Fregata magnificens
AAACCTCAAGGCCTTTGATGGTGAAAATTGCAGAGGGTGGAAAAAAGATCTTAGAGCACGAGTGCCGTGACTCCGGCGTGGCTTACCCCAGGTAAGCCCCCCAGGTACGTGGGGTTCACTGTGAGTGGAGGGAGTCTACCCCTTCCCTTCTCTGGAGTCCTCATAACCCCTACGGATACACACAGCCTGATAACTTGTCACCCAGGTAGATAAATAAATGTTTTCCGAGAGCTTGTGCTGTTCAGAGTGCTAGGTATATTTTCACAGATATTTATGTCGATGCATATATATTTGCACAGCGTGTTTTTGCCAGTACCTTAGAAGTCAGGTAACGGTTACATGTCATTCAGCCACGCAATGTCTCTGCAAGGTACTCTTAGGCTGACGTGGTTTGGCAGAGGTGTTTTTGCACCAAACTGTTCTGTGAACATCGGTAACTACTTAGCAGAGGACAACGATTTAAGACAGTGTGCCACCGAAGAAAATGCACATACCGCTCAACTATTTAAACCTTTATTTCCAACAATTTGCAAGTGATCGGTGTTGCCACTCCAAGCTGCAGCATTTGTCCTCTCACATACTGGGAGTATCCTAAAGGTCCACCCGAGAAGAGGATGTCATTGCTCTGGTAGTGGCGAGGTGTTTAACGAAGGAAGGACATAAATGCATAGGGAATCAAGCTTTACTTATCCTGCAGAAACAAAAATCTCAGGAAATGTGTTCATCATCTGCTTATATAGACGGGTCAACTAAACAACATGCTTATAAGTAGCAAGATCACTGTTGTAGATAATTTTATTGGCAGATCGATTTCAGCTGGGGGACTTCGTAATCCACAAAAGCATTTTCTTGGTCATAAAAGTGATGTCTACATTTAGATCATTTTCTGTGTTACTTGTATGCCAGCAACATTTTTACAGTATAGAACAGATTTTAAATGTCAGAGTCAGTAATACAGGCTAGAGTTCTGAGGGTCTGACAGCCAGTTTATATTCCTTCCTTCCCCTCCAGGTTTAAATACGCTAGAGCTTCCCTACATAAACCCCCAATTATCTGAAGTAATAATTATTGTTATTGTTATTACAACAATTATAAAATTATCATCATCATCATCATCATACTAGTTAAAAGGGAAATTAACGCTGAAGAGTGTGTCTGCGCACCGGTGTATTGGTCGTATGTTGATGTAATCTGACCAAAGAGCTTCAGAGAGTTAATCACTTGGGTGGGCAGGGTGTACCAATTCAGGTTCATGGTTTTTGCTCAAATTCTCCATACTGAAATCTGCTTTTTGGCTAATAATATTAACACAATAAGAAATTCTTTTGAAAATGCTATGAACAAATTTAAATAAATTGTAATAATATTTCAGAAGCAAAAATGTTAATAATGCACATAGATCCTTCTCTGGACACTGCTCCTGAAAAAAAAAAATCCTTAAGCTGTTTTCTTTTTTTCCCTAAAGTCTTTAATTGGAAGCATTTCTTTCTCTTCCCTAGCAGGACATAGATGAATTTGTATATAAAAGGTATCAGCCGGCGTATGTCCCAGAAAGTAACAAACAGAAACAAAACTCAGATCGTCTTAGATAACACACAGTATGTGTTTACTGAAAATTTTCAAGAGAAAGAAGCAAAATACATATTTTCATTGTTAAACAAACAACTGAAATGGTAACCGCAAAACACTTCAACATTTCATTAATCAAACCTTTGTGTCTACCTGGCCAAATAAATATCAATCTGTTTTAACTACTAACATGGAAAATTAGTATTTTTAAAGAAATATCAGGTGTCCTTGAAAACCATACTAAAAATATGTTATCATTCGTAAGTTGAAAGTGATAGCCACAAAGGTGCTCATTCATTTGTTTGTTGTCAAGATGTTTCCGTATTTAAACTGATGTACATTATCATTTCTTACTTTCAGGATGAAAATAAAGATTATGGTAATCTCCTTAGCAACTGATATATATCCATTTCAGATACAATTTAGATAGCATAGTATTTTATGTTATGAAAAGAATACTTTTTCAGATGATGTCTTTCTCTCAACAATTTAATAAACACAAAGTCATGTTTACCTCCATCTACATGGAACTTCAGTAAGAAAAAGCGTGCTTCACATATAAGATGAAGATAAAAACACAGATTTCCTCTATGCTTTAAAGAGTTAGCTAAAATGGGTGTATTGCAGTTATGTCAGTAAACTACTAGTTTTGCCAGCTTTCATCTGCATTTCATTCATTTGCTAGTATTTTGATTCAGTTAGCTAAATGAAGGCAGAGAGACTGGAAAAGTGTTAGTTTTCGTTGATAGATTTGTCTGCATAAGGACATTTGTTAGCACAGCAAGGTTGATGAGCAACAAGGGAGAAAGATGAAACAGCCTTGCTAGCAAAACTGTATCAACCATACCTCTGCATATGTATGAAGTTTAAAAGTTGGTGTGACATAGATTTTATAGAACAAAGTGTCACAGACTCATTCTAAATGGTTCTGAAAACTTTGTACCTGTTTTCCCTTTACAGAAATTACAAATAATATGGTTCTTAAAAAAAAAACAGCCTGCAAGATTAATGCCTTTAAAGGGTCCTAGAGCAGGACCTAAGTTTTCAAGAAGAGAAACAAAATTTACGTCAAATTCCAGTTTCTGAGAAGAGCTAAATGTCATTTCAGTAATAAATAAATAAGTGAATAAATAAAATTGGTATATGTTCCTGGCATTTTTACTTTTTTTAAAACCGTGGTTCGTCATGTACGTACTCTTTTCATGCTATATTTTCAAATTAAGAATGAATTTTCCATCTATAGCTCCTTTCACTTTGCTAGAATTCAGACATAAATACAAAGTAAAGGCATTAAAATTTGTAATCCTTTATACAACTTCAAGTTTTCCTTAAACATTATAGACAATACAGAAATACACTAAAGAAACCCAACTTGTATGAATGGAAACGGCAATTTCCTTATTCCTATTCTATCAGAAGGATTAAGTATGTTGGCTGATTTTGAAAACAGGAAAAAAAAATTGTTCGGTGACTCAAATGCTCACAAATCAAAATCTTTCCATTTTTAGCTTATATTAAACTTGATTTCTTTGTTGTTTAAAATCACTTCTGAAACAAAATGCGTATCCAACCTTTATGAATGCAGGTCAGATAGTTCAATACCATCCCTAGACATTTTAAACACATCTTTGATGACGTAAAGCTCAAGGTGCAAGAGCGATGTCAGGTAAAAGAGAGTAGGATTGCAATGTCTCAACAAAATGTTCGTTAGAGGAAGATTTTCTTTTGTCAGAATGATAAAGTAGGGAAAAAATGTCAGATCTGTGGGCTGAATGTCACCAACCAAAGGATCCTGTGATCAGAGGGCAACTCTTCTTTCAGCGGTTTACACTGTAGCCCCACCTGAAAAATGAAGATTGAACATTCAGCATTTCCGCCACGGGTGCCCTTTGCCAGCTCTTCTGGGCTTTTTTTGTTCCGGTCATTTTGAGGCAGCAGGTGGGAACCTTGTATCCCCAGAGACGTATAGACAGCCTTCCCCATTTGGCTCACTCCCCGTTTCCAGAGGGCCGCAGGATCACTGACCTGATCCTTTCGTTATACCTCAGTATCTCTTACAGACCAGTGAGGTTTTTTAGGATGAGATTTTCAAATGCCCTCATCCCTGACCTATTTCTGCCTCCACTGAAATTGTTTGTAAAATTCCCGTCTGCTCCAGTGCTAAATCAACTCGGAAAGCTGGAAGCTGATTTGGTCTTACCATGTGGTTTGAAACAAAGTCTCTTGTTCTTATAAGCAGAGTAGGCCGCTATCGATCCAACAACTAATATTACAAAAGCAGAAATTATAGGAGATGTAACTCCAGCTATTAATCCTGAATCTGTGGAAAAAGAGAGATTTTTTTTTCAGAGGCACTGAAATGGTTTGACTTAAGCATATTCTCTACTAAGGTGTGCTTTTGCCAAACTATGAGAATTGTTTGGTGAAACATTGGAAATTCATTAAATAGAATTAAGCAGAAGACTAAAAATTATATTGCATTACGGCTGGTGTGAAAACAGTGTCTTAAAGGCTAATTTAGTGTATGTACTACTTTTATAAGGCTACCATCTTCTTACTTTTTTATGATGATCAGAAACAAATTATAGAATAAATTATTTACTATACCCGTGTTTCCTCCATGATTGAAATGATGCTCCTCTTCTCCTGGAACAGAGGGTGAAGTTTCATCAAGAAATGTTTTTCATCTTGTTTTGAGAACAAGGTCTTTACTCAGCAAATTGTGATTTTGTACAGAAGGTGAAAGGGGGCGGCTCGGCAGGACTGTGAGAGAGGAGCTTGCCTTCCAGTCCTGACTGACAGCTGCACTGGCCGGGGGAATCATAGAATCATAGAACCATTAAGGTTGGAAAAGACCTCTAAGATCATCAAGTCCAACCATCAACTAGCACCACCATGACTCCTAAACTAGGCCCTGGAGTGCCACGTCTACACCTTTTTTGAACGCCTCCAGGGCTGACGACTCCACCACCTCTCTGGGCAGCCTGTTCCAATGCCTAACCACTCTTTCGGTAAAGAAATTCTTCCTAATAATAACCGTCCATCCTCCTGATGCTTCATTTTTCGAGAAGAATATTATCTTCTAAGAAAAGGATAATACTTAGCAGTCTACATCAAGCTGATTTCACAGGGAGTGGGAGGCCAGTATACTCTGGATATTCTCTACTGCCAGACAATCAGACGATTTATCAATAACTTCAGATCATAGGCCCAGTGCATCTACTTTCAGTTCTCAGCAGAAGCCCCTTGCTTTGGGACTGTCCTAGCTGAATTCAGAGGGATTAATCCTGCAAGGGTCTGGCATATGCCAGAAGGCTACAAAATGTTTAGGAATATGTTTCAAGTTTGAGCTTCAGGCTCAAAGCCATGGTTTGTGGAGGAGGATAACTAATCTAAATAAAAATAGCAGAGTTTTGTCCTATACCTTCAGTGACAAACAGATTACCGCTAAAGCAAAACCAGCCAGCTCCGAGTTACAAGTATTAGGGAGAAGCTGCAAGGAGAGTTGGCAAATACTACCTGTTATGTGTGGTGGTAAAGGCTTCCCATCAAGGAGATCTGAGTCATCAAAACCTCCTGTAAGATAAAGATTAGGATTTCTGTTGCAAAATTATCTGAACAATGGTAACCCCTTCAGCTCCCTTGTCCAGTCTTTTTGTAATATACTAGGGAGGGGTGAGGGACCTTTGAAATCCCAGCTTCGACGTGGTGGGTGGGTCAGGTGTCTTGCACTGAATGGTCACCTATTCATATTCACCTGGAAGCTGAAGTACTAAAACTGTTGGTGTCTACTCATTCTGCATCTGTATTGGCACCTGTGGGATGCATGGGCTTGAGCTCTCAGTAGCACAAATCCTTATATAACGTGGGTATCTCAAATCCCAGTGGTTCCTGGAGCAGGAATTCACCGGGTCCTTTCCAGGAAGGACTCCAGAAGGACTCCAAAAGGAGCTGTCCATGGCTCACCACTGCAATCATACCAGAAGTAAGTGTGGGATGCATGGTGGTAGCTGGGATAGATGTGCCACTTCCACTTTATTTAAGTGGGTGTCTGGGACCACACTCAAATTCAGTACAGGCTTACATCCATCTCCCCAGTCCCACCTGTTATATGCCCCAGGGCCATCTCAGATGCACACCTCATTATGGATTTGAACATAGGTTTGTCCACGCCTTGTGGCTAGATGTCAAATTTGAACCTTAGCATGGTTCAGTGTATACATACCCAAAATGAAAAGGCAAACAAGATGAGTGTTAGTCTCATGCCACTTAGGAGTCAACGTCCCACATTTTGGGCAGACAGAAATGCTTTATAGTACCAACACTAAAACTCAGAAAATCTTTCCAAACACTGAGTCAGGAACAGTGATTACAAAGGGAGATGGAGGGAAGGGAGGATAAAAACTATCAATAAAAAAGTAAGAGAGTAAACTATTCAAAATATCTGCTCTGAACAGCTCATAGTGCTAGATTTTCTTACGAGAAAATATTCTTACCAGAGTTACTATGGCTTCCCGGTCGTGGTGGAAGAGGTGGGTATAAAGGTTTTCTTGGGATGTCACCTATTGGTAATTAATATTGTTAGATGGTTGGACAGGGAAAACTGAGAGCTGTAAATAAAGAGTATGATAACCTGAGATTTTAAACCTATTTCTAATTTGTCTTCCGGTGAATTAAGAAAAGGACCTTGTCACTAGTTAAAAAGTCTCAAGCACTAGATCAACAAATAGCTAGCTAGTAAAACTAATTAGAAAGTGAAAAGGGAATATTTTCAAAATTCAAATGAGAACAGTGCAAAATGAACTCAGACTTCAGCTTTGCTGTTTAGGACTTTGTGCTGGTATTTGGCCTTAATTTTTGCCAAAGTATTAGGAAGAGATGCATTGGCTAGAGCAGGAGATCTGATGACTAACAGCAGTTTCCAAACTGCACATACAGTGCTGGAGTAGCAAGAGCTGACTCAGGTCAAAACCTGCTAAAGTTAATGCTCAGGGCTGTTGCTCTGGCTATATAGAGTAGGTCCCCTCTTGCTGTCCTTTCTCCAACCAGTTCAGTTGCATATTTAACTGGTCTCATATAGCCAGACAGTGAATTTAGCTCTGAATAAATCAAAGTTAGGTCACAGAAATAAATACCAATTTCCCTCCCTCTCCTGAAATGTTTCTTTGCCCTTCCAGGTGCCCTTTTATATATTTATATATTCTATGGCATAGCTAGTGAAAAAATGATGTCTTCAAAACTATTGATACTCAGGTACATATCATTAATCCCATTATACCATGTATGAATGTATATTAAGAACCTGAACTGAAAATAGAGCAAAGAAGTAAAAACTGAAGGAAACATCATTTGCCATTCTCTGAATGAAAAGGTGGGGTTTCGTGAAGATACTTCAGCTATTCAGTAATAATTTAATCAACATACTAAACCCATCCTCTCATAAAAGTACCCATTAAAAACTTACAGGAATGGAACAATTAGTACAGGCAGGACGAAGTGACAGTATAAACATGGGAATTATAAACAAAATTAGATTCAGCTTTATAAAGTGTGGGCTAACGTCATTCAAACACAGGCATGAAATGCCACAGGGGAACCTGGAAATGCAGAAAGCCCTGGAAATGGGAAAGAATAATATAAAAGTTATGATTCTCTAAGACTGAAACATGAGTAAGCCAGACCACTGCGACTGGAGTCATAATTCAGAGGTTCTGTGCAATGGGCTGAGAAGTAATTTTTCTTTTGTGTAGCCTTGATTCAGGTGGAATTTTAGGCTTTGACTCAATACTACTTGCATTTTAGATAATTTCAGTGTACAAGAACCTTTCTAGAGTACTTCACATCCTTGGTATACCTCTAAACACGCTAAACAATGTGGTGCAAAAATTCCCAAAGTCGAGGATTTCGTATGTCTGCACAGCTTAGCACAGTACAGTGAATACTTCCTGGGTCAGTTCTGGATCTTATAGGAATACTTGGAAGTTATAGCAGGTTACATCAGCTTGACTGCTTCAAGCTTAAGCTATATCTTGTCCATCAGTGCTCATCTCTGAAACATTCCTTCCGGTGTTTCTCATTTGGGGTCAGCAGGGCTACAACAAGCTCACACGTCTCTCTATCCACTGTTACCTCTAATTCCTGTTCTTAGGCAGACTCATTTTTGGTAGTTGAAGAAGCTATGGCCATCACCTGTTGTCTTCAACCTTCTGCCAGAGACCACCGCCCTGAACCATCACAGCTGAATGGGCAGTACATCCTCTCCTCAGCCATGACTGTGGTAGCCTGGCATGGTAATGGAAACCGTAGTTGACTTAGTTCACGCAGGTAGGCCAGCCTGCAAGCTCCCATAGCGGCAGCCAGCCACAGCCCATCCTGCTGTCCCTGCTCGGCGTGATGGCCTCTGGCAAAAGGGCTGCATGTGCATCAGTTGCAATGACTCCCATTACTACGGTTCCTCCTACAGTCTTGAAGTCTCTCTTCACAAATCAGACAGACTTCAGAAAAAGACTACGAAAAAACTCAACCATTATATTTGAGAAAGGAAGAGACTACTCACCCCCACCAAGAGCATCTCCTAAATGCAGATCATTGTCTAAAAATGAAAAGGAGGAAGATGTAGAGAATTGAGTTACACACAATTCTTGAGGGAAATGAGATGTTAGTTTTAATAGAAAATGTGCAACTGAATGTTTGACAAGCAACTTTTTCAGGTCAGTCCCACAAATTTAAATAAAGTATTACACTTTTATTGAAAACTCTTCTAGAATTTAATATTTGTCCACACAATAATTGAAAAATGATACAGTATTTTCTACTCAAAATACGAAAGATTTATTCCTGCTTTAAATAAGCTCAGAATAAATCTCATAATGGAATCAAGATCAGTACCTCTTTAATATATATGCAAGTACATAAATAAAATTAGCTATGTTAAGATATTAAAATGTATCTATTTTTAAAATATACCTATTTATTAACATTTATGTCTGTGGTTAAAACTAGTATATGCATGTTTGGCTCAAGTGTACTTTGTTAAACTGTAAAAACTGAATACCCTTTTCAAGAACAAATACTGGGAAGTAATAAACCTGCTTAGGGAGAGAGAATTGAATCAACTAATTTATGTAAGGGTCATGGTGACATAAAAATTTTTGCTTCAAGCGATCATACGCGCCTGTCTGAGGTTGGGTGACAGTCTGCTTTTCTTTGGCTGAGCGATAAAGGTTTTAAAATATACTTAAATGTCTGCATGTGCGTGTTATGCAGTGAATCAACAGGTTATTGCCATTCCGCCAGCACTGTACACGTGTCTCGCTGTATCTGGGATGGAATTTGCCTTCCAATAAACAATTTGTCAGTGAGCTGCAGATACATAAACAAGAGGAACTCCATTTCCAGCATGCAGGTGTGGATATGATTATGTGGGTGATATTTTGGGGTGTGTATGGAATGACGGTGAGCTCTGAAAGGTCACTGAGTAATAGGCAGAAATACATTAGATGGCTGTCATAACTCCAAGGATCCCTTTCTTGCTCCTTATAAATGTGGAGTGCTGGAATGAAGGGACAGTAAAATCTATCTAAATGTTGATACTGATGCTTATTGCCACAGAAAATTAGATAAACACTCAATTAAGTTTGTTTTTTTTCATCATAATTGTGTCAGAATTCCCGAAACGCAGGAAAATCCATCCAAATGCATCACCGTGCAGAAGTCTGCCTTCATGTGTCCTTTATATCCAGAGAGAGCGGGAAGCTGCTTTTGCACAGTATCTAGTCTCATTTGTGTAACAACTCAGAAATGCTTTGATGTCACCGGGAAATCTGGTAGGAAAATAATCAAATTTATGACTCGGTTTGTTCTTGTCAAGCCAGGTGTTGATGCTGTCTGTGTCTGGCCAGCAGAGAGCTGCATTTCAAAAATACCTTTATGTGTCAAATACTAACACTGTAAGAAGCAATAAATTGCAAACTGGATTCAATTTATTATCGAGATGAAGAATTCAGGTAAAATGCAGGCTTCCACTCTGGAGTGTTCATGCAGAGATTTGTTGCAGAAATGCTAAGGTTGGTATGAATGAAATAGAAATGGAAAAGCGCGTGTCTGTAGGGACCAGAAGAAACAGCAGAGCAAAGCGTTAAAAGAACAGACAATAAAGGTCACCGTTCCCAGCAGTAAAATTGAGGAATGTGTTGTTTCTGTCAAAACCAGCAGGCCTGCGCTCCGATAAGAGGACAGCACAGATGACTTGTCAGCAGAGGAAAACCAGAAGGGCACTCTAAAGCCAAAAGTTGCAGCATATCACCTATTCCACTACTTTTCATGTTCGCCCACCCAGAAAATAGACTGTAGACATAGTCTGTGTAGCCCAAACAAGCAAAACCAGACAGTGGGCAGCAAACTGGCCTAGGGTTCAGAGACGCTGAAGTAAGCAAGATTATGAGGCAAAGGACCTCTCCATAATAGCTGATGACTCCTAAATGGGAATAAAAGATCTGTACATAAACTAGCTTGTCATTTCTGATCAAGAAGAACCACGGAGACAGGATAAGGACTCAGTACCTGGCGTACCTTGTCCCGTGTTGCACGTGATGCTCACCAGACCACCTGAGCACACACATCTTGGTGCTCATGAGTATGTGGGTTTGAGCGTGTGGCTGAATTAAATCAATGGCGGGATGAATGTGAGTGGGTAAAATCAACTTATTTAGAGATTTGGTAAATAAACATCACCTTCTCCTTCCATTAAGTTTTGTGTTGAACTTCTTTACACTAGATGGGAGGTGCCTACAGGAGAGCTTCAACTCAGGCAGAGGTTTCTATGTGGGAAGTGATGCCCAGAGGACATGACCTGTACAGTAATTGGCCCCAGATCAACCAAAATCATCATCTGAGCCAGCCTCATTTCTCAATGATACTGGCTGAATGAGACATGGAGGAAACCCTGAGGTTAAGATGAAGCATCAGGCAGATGCTAGGACATACTTTTGTATCATCTTTCTGCACGTGTTTCCAAATCCAGTAATTTATTTTTAACACTGTTTTTTTAAAATAGTTTTAATTGCTTTTAAACTCCCTGCAATCCTCTTCGGTGCTGAAAGAGATTCCAAAATGTTCTGGAAAACACGGAGTTCTTCATTCCCAAGAATTAGTGAAGTTGATTCAGGTAGGGCAGATAATCATCTGACGGTCATATCTCTAACAGATTTAGGAGTCCCTAAAAATCAAATTCCTTTTACCGGACTGAGGCAGCTTCACTATAAATATCGGCATCCCTAGGTTACCTTTAAACATGACTGAGGACAGAGTCTTTTAGGGCATGATTCAAGTCACCTACTTAAAATGTCTATATTAGGATAAGAACAAATCCACATTTAGAGTGAGCCATCCCTAGACATGCTGATTTCTCTCCACAGACTTTAAAGGGAGTCAGGACAGTTAGCTAAGTAGAGGGCAGTGGCTTAGCAGTACTTTACAACAGACACTTCTAGTCTAGGCCAAACACAGATCTTCTTTGCAAAATGAAGTTGGAAGGAAGAATGCAACCATTACAGGATTTAGTAGCTTTCACATTTGCAAAATGCTGCCTTGTTTGTTCAAAGACCAAGCCAGAGAATCATGTGGAAAATGTAACTGCTTGCGTGTACCTAAATACTTATTGCAATGGTTATCCAGAAAAAGACTGAAAGTTGTTGTGTGGGCTAATGTTATCCAGCATTTCCCAATTCAAGCATTTTGTCTGACAGCCAGAAATTTCTTTCAGTGTAGTTTAGTTGAAAAGTATCTATGTTATCATAAAATGTTCCATCATAAATGCAGGTGTGGTTTTGCTGTTGTTTGGGGTTTGGGTTTTTTCAACAATAACGAGTGTTCATTGGAGATCATCATTTGTCATCCTCAGGACTACAGCTAAAACCTTTTGGTCTTCTCGGCTGTTCAGAGCCTTTTCCTTTCTGACACAGGTCTTTGTAGCAATCGATACTAGATAATATTAAGTAAATACATGGGGAGAAGAAAGACTACCCAGATTCCTTCTGATTCTTTTCCAAGTCTGTTATCAAGCATCATGAATATTTATGCTAAAAGAAAAGATAACGGAAAAAAAAGTAGAACAGTTACGCATTTTTAGCAAGAGTTACCCATGGTTATACTCCCCAGGGAGTTCAATACAGGCTGGAAAAGTGTGAAGAATATCTTCAGGAAATAAAGTGCCACCAGTGGCCAGTCAGGCTCTAAAGCCTTAATGGAAGCAGTAAAGGAACGTAGTTGGGTAATTGTCCAAAAAACACTTAATTTACATACAGAAGACAGCTAATATTCACACAAATTATCTCAGCTATGATACATTAGCAAATATGATCAAGAATCTCATGGGAGACAGTTTCTACATATCTAAAATGAGTTATGACCCGTTGTCTTCATTACTCACTCAGCACAGGCCTTGTCGGTCTTCTGATCACTGTAGGCTTCCTGGTAATTATGTCCTCTGTGGGCCACAATGACATACCAATAAACAATAACAGCTTAAACTTTTTCAACTTATCAAAAGAAGGTATCTGCAAATCTAGAGAGCTGCATTCAATAAATCTTTACGTATCATGACAGAAGTGAAAAATGGATATGTTTTCAAAGCCATTTTTTTCCGTTTTAAATAAAATTTTGATTTTGTGACAGTAACATTGAAATCTAGCATTTCTCAATTCCGTATATCTTTAACTTAAGTACTAGCCACTTCGTATTCCAGTCCTCAAGGAAAAGGACTTAAGATTTATTATTGGGTCTAAATGTCATGGTAAAATAAAGATAGGAGATTTACCTACCCGGGTGATCAAGAGCATCAGCTAAATCAAAATCACGTTGACCTAGAAGGAAGGTGACAGAAGGAAAGAGACTAAGTCAGTGCGCAGGTTTCCACAGCCTCCAGGTCTGAGGGCTCTGGACAGAGCCAGAACACCAGTAAGAGGCAAAAGAAAAATCCATCCAACAGGAGCAGGCGCAGGGCAAGCTATCAGCTGTTGTCCCTGCGCCGTGCAGTCCTGAATGACCATGCGAGATGGGCTCATGTAATTCAAAGAAGGTATTAGTTCGGGTAGCGCAAAGAGAAGCTGCTCTCTCATGTCGTCCATATTCAGCCACTGTGCAAACATGCCTTTGAAGAACACAGGTTGCCTGTTACAGGGCACAAGGGCTATTGCCAGGAGATGGCTGAAAGCAGCATTCAGCATGATACTTGCGAAGCAGAATTATTAGGTGAGAACTTTTAATATCTTCATTATTGTTTTACTAGCTCAGCTTCAGAGAGCAGCTTTGCTGGCAAGCCTGCTTTGTGATCACTTGTAACATGAATCGACTTTTTTTTTTAATTCTTCCTGTAACATGTGCCAGCAGTAAAAGACGTAAAGATGTGTTTACCTAATTTAGTTTCCGCTGTACCTTAAAAAATCTGAAAGGGGAGAAAAGAACCCTTCCCGTTCTGTCTTAGGTGACAATGATGTCATTGAGCATCACAGCAGGGCAGTTAGCATCCTGACCCTTGAAGCTAGCAGGTAAATACAACTGGAAAATGTTTAAAATGTATAAACTGAAGCATAGGACTTTGAACTGAACAAACACATGAAAGTGTTTCATGTGTTTTTTCAGTTATACATGTGAGTTTTACTTTCCACTCTCTACAATCTGCCACTTGGCTTTTAATACACAGCCTTCATGAAACACCTCTTTGCAGAGTATGTATCCGTTAGTTTTCATGCAGACTGAAACTTCACCGTCCTTGTGTTTGCACACCAAATACAAGATCAGCCTGCGCAAATCCGCAAAAAGTCACGACGTGCCATGGCTTCCCTAAGCAGAAATGTTTTACTGTGCTCTATCGAGTAAGCTTCTTGATCTGCATCTATTTATTATCCTGTCTAAAAGTCTTAATACCTAACTCATCGATGAAGCGTTTTTCTCCGTAAGTCTTGAACGCTTCACAGCAAGAAAGGCGTCATTGTTCAAGCAGGGAAACTGAGGAATAGAGAGAGGCCATCAGAGGTTCTCTGGCTTAACAGTGCTCTGAGTTCAGCTCTGCCCTCTCTTCTCGACAGGTGCTGTCCATCTTCATGGCGTTCTTCACATTAATTACTGTTCCTGAATAATAGCTTTCGCCTGTGTCAAAGAGCTCCTGGAAAGATTAATTATCAGTGGCAAAACACTGTGTGATCCTCAGGTAAAAATCAGGGCAGGAGCATAAAGTAGAAACTTTTTGATTCCCATGAGGATTTTCACGTAAGTCTGTGAACTTAATTATAGCTGGTGTCTGACGGAAAAGATAAAACAGGGCTGGAATGCAAAATAGTGAATGGCTTCTAAAGCAAAACTGTCCCTGCAAAATATTATGACAAACCTGTGTTTGCAGATAACAGCATAAAGCTTTCCCATCATTATTTATGATTAGAGTTACTAGAGTAGGATTTTATCTCTTATTTGAACTGATCTTGGAGTGTCACCTCGTCCGACCACCTCTCCTTCCCCTGCCCTGGTCGCTCAGCCAAGCTAGCTAAGTTCACCTCTGGACGGGGTCCTTAGATGGATAATATTCCAAGACCCTGACAGGTTTTTTTTTTAATATGAATCCATTCAAATACGTAAATACATCGAATTGACAAGTGGCTTCCTCAGAAGATATTCCCTGCCGGAGCCCTGAGGACATCACCAGCCCTTACTGGCCCTGAGCCCCTGCCCATGGGCTGTCACAGCCATGCTACTGCCCAGCCATGGGACCATTTGATCCCGACGCCGATCCCTACCCGCAGGCTGACATCCTGGCATTGCCTCAACTTATATGGTCAAATTATATTTTTCAGAAGCATTTCTTCAGTGCCAACAATATGAGCAACTATAGTTTGACTGTCCTTTGATTTTGTCCTGTGGATAAATCTTCATTCTTGATCGGCATCCTGAGTGCTGAAGGAGGCTGTCTGACCTGAGCCCTGCTGCTGCAGGATACTGCCGGCAAGATTCAAACTATTTCTCATCAGACTGAATCATCAGAAATAATTTTGTAACACCGAAGAGCTGTTGGCCAAACCAGCTCCTTTGTTACAGGTCCTGACACGCAGGAACTAACGATATGGAAAGCAGCTGCCAAGGTCCTAATGCTGTAAAGAGTATGTGACAAAATCGTCTTGTTGAAGGAAGACTCTGGAAAACTTCCAGGTATAGTATTTCTTTGAAGTTAGGGAAAAGAAAAAAATAGAAGGAGGAATCTAATCAAAAGAGATTATGGAATTCAAACAAGATGATGCAGATGCTTCCAATTGCATGAGAACCAAAGCAAAACAGCATGCTGAAACAGTTACTAACATCTGCCTTTCTCCTGGACAATACTAACAATACTCTCCTATTGTATGTCTGCTCTGTTATCGGGAAAAGACAAGAGGTGTTCTTCTGAGACAGCAAGGGAGAAATGGAAGACAACTACAGAAATTTTAAGAAGAGAAAAAAGAAGGTTGAAAATCCCCTGCAGAAATTATTCAGATTGATGGTTTTTTTTAATTATTTCTCATGATAAACCAAGTAATAAAATAAACAGACACCAACACAGAATGACTGACTGGGGGTAAGGCAGGAATCTACACTGAAATCTCTTTGCCTGTGTAACTATAAACCTTGACAGATGGGCAGATTGCATGTGGACATCTGTGCAGCATGGCAACTGATATTCCAATAAACCAAAAGATCGCTTGGACTTCCATCCCGACTTTCTCCGGTAATAACATCAAATGACTGCAAGGAGTAGGATTTTGTGGAGCAGAATTTTAAATGCTCATTACTGTTTCTGAGACGGCACCTAGACATTTTAAGAATCTACTTTGGGAGGATAACAGATGGTTAAATAGCTGAACAGCCCAGATTTCATCCACAAAGTGGTGGGTCTAAAACCAAAAACACATTAGAGACTCAGAGAATATTTAGCTCAATAGGAACTGCAGTCACTTCAGGGAACTCTGAAGATAAATGACCACAGAAATAAATTAGTCAAGCTTCTTCACAGAACAAACAGACTGAAAGAAATTCATTTTCCACATATAAAAATGGCCCTTTTTTTGGACCAGCTTCCATAATAGAAACAGCTGGAAATATACTGATGAAAATGAGAATGAGAGAAATTTTAGTGGGGAGAAAACAGCTTTGTTCCTTTGGCTTTTTTTATTTGGTTGGGGTTTTTTGTGTGTGGTTTTTGTTGGTTTATTTTTTTTAACCTGGATAAAGTTATGAAGAGATTTAGCTATGCAGGAGATATTATCTCAGAGTTATCTCTGTTATTACTGCTTTGGGCTAGTATGCTATTTCTTGGCATGACTTCTAGCCTTTCTTCTGGGAGTATCCCTGTTTTTATATAGAAGTAAAATTATTGTAATAGTGGTTTTTGTTGGGTGGTCCACAACATTCATAACAGAGAATTTGAGAAAATGCTTATAAGCTGCTGCCTGACACCACAGAACAGTCTTTATCTGCAAATGAGAAAATGCTAAGCTAAGAAAGCAAGCCTACCAGATGGATATAGTTTGTATCACGAAAGGACCTGTTTAATTATGTTTATACTAGCTGCTCAAACACAATGAACTATGCTAACAGCAGGACCTTTGCTGGCTCTGCCAGCCTTGTTTGGGGTGTAATTCCCTCATCTCCACCCAACACATGTAGCTGTGCCTATAAAAATCTGAAGTGTAGAGCTGGCCTGAAGAGCTAACAGTAGACTTCTCTGTAGCAGACAGTCAGGGGAGAATAGACTCCATAAAGCCAAGCATCAAAATATAGTACCTTAAATTTCAAAGTTACTACATTTATTTTTACAGGCATGATTCTTTCAGATAGGACATTTGCTTTCACTAATGCCCATACTGTCTATGAGCCTTTTAAATATAATGTGTGGAAGGCTGGTGATATAAATTTCTTGTTAGTTCACTTGCTCTACTATGGAGACTGTTATGGTGGTTGTTTGCCACAGAGATCCTGATCCAGCTTTTAGTAAGTTCCCTTGAATGTAAGACACATCCTGCTGAAGCATCACAGAGCTGAGGTCATCTTACCTCACCAAGTCAGTCCCCTGCAAAGTTGTGTCCTCAGGCACATGCGCATTTAATGTTCGCAAACTTTTGCCCATATTATTTTTCTGCAAATGTGACCCAAATATCCAGTCACTAAAATGCAGACAGCAGCGTCTTCTGCCTATGGTTGAATTTGTGACCTAAGTGTTAAATGGATCCATCACCCTTTAACTGTGAGCTGATTGATCACAAGGGTCTGAGGTCCCACAGACTTTGAGGAGGATTTATGAGGAACAAGGCTGGATTCTGCAGGTGGACGTTACCTGTTTGTCATTACGATTGTAGTCAGATGTTTTCTGACAAAAGGCTACCATGGCATCACTCTGGAATTTTTAATCTCCATAAGTAGGCTCAGTCCTGCATTGGATCCATATGAACACGGCTTGTGGCCATTAAAATGATGCACATTTAAATAAGACAGTATGAATATTGCTAAATGAGAGTCAGGTTATTCGGCAAACGAAATTAACTTCTCAGGCGTTTAATATGCATAGTCTAGTATTAAAAATGAAGCTAAGATCCCTTGGAAAATGTGTCTGTATGTGTATATACATGTATGTGGACATACATCTTAAATGCATACGTGCACATGTGTATCATATAAATCCTTTTGTCAGTAATATGATTAAATTAATGGGCTTTGAGTGCATTGCTAGCAGTCATATGATTGGGATGAGATTACCTGTGTTACAAACAAATTAGAAGCAACTAACTTAGAAATGTGAGCTAGACAGAAGGGGAAAATAAGTTGATTTGACGTGATTTAAAAACAAGAACAAAAATTATTTCTTCAGTGTAATTAAATAAGAATTGTTTTGTGAATACAATGAGCTTAAAACATTACGAAGCTGGCAGAGAGTGAGGAAGAAGTGGGTGACTCACAAATGAGAACAAAAAATTTTTGAAAAGGAACAATATGTTACCAAAATCGCTCATGGGACCCATTTATTGTTCTTTTTAGCTGAAATGGTAAGTTATTCTTTGTATAGATCATTTACGATTATTATACAATCATGAGACATATTTCCTCTGTAATGAGAAAATAGCATGTGCTCTCCCAGGTATGTGATTCAGAACATACCCGTTTACCGGTCCAACTTTATTCAGAAAGCTATTATGTTTGTTTAAAGGAAATTACTCATGTAAGAAAAGTGGTGGGAGAACATAAAGGTTTACACCCCAGAGTGGACACTTTGGACAAAATCTCAATGAGCGGGAACTATTTCTTTGATGTAATACTGTCATGAACCATATTTCCTGGTGAGGTTACTGTAGGGTTTTTTTCCATCATGGCCCTTTCATTCCATAAACAATGATTGCCATTACAACCCCTTGATGTTGGGGTGGAAAATGGGTATGCTTCAAAATCTGTAATTAAGAGCTAAGTTCCAGTCCATAGACCACAGCATATGGACCTGATTATTGGCTTCATGTTTTTTTCTAGGCCACTTCTGTTTATAGTTTGAATTCAAGGGAAATGAAAAGCTCTCTCTCACTTATTCATACAAGAACACATTTAAATAATTACCAGCAAATAAGACGCACTAATAAAGCAACAGTGGCAGTACTGCTTTAGGTCTGTGCAGTATGGTCTCATCAAACATGAAAGAAAATCTTCTAGTTCAATGGTGTTTGCTTTGCTGTGGACAAACAACAGCTGTTCAAAGGTAGCTGCTGTTTTTTATGATGTGATATGCCCTGCATACATAAAATAAAACACATATAATTTTCTGTATTTTGCTTCAGAGTGAGTGCAGAAGAAGCTGGTGTGTGCTGTAAAATTACAGGCAGAGCAAAGGAGTTTGGGTCTCCGATGAAGCAGCACCATACATCCACACTTCTTAGTGAGGCTCAGATTTTCAGCTTTGTGTCACAGGGAAGCGGAGCTTAGGCCGCGGCCTGGGCTGTTTAGCCAAAACTTCTCTCTGTCCCTGTGTGGTTCGTGAAGCTGTCAGCCCTTTTCAGCCATTTGGTCTGAGAGTGTCAGGCTTAATGCCAGTCATGTTACATGAGAACCGTGTGCGTAGATAGGCTCAAACAACAGACCTATATGAGTGTTCCTACTGAAACCCTATAGTGTGGCACAAGCAACAGCTGTGTTGAGCTCTCTGAGTGACCGCTCACTGCCTAAGTACCAGCTGGCTAATCCACACTTTCCCCAGCTGGTAGTTTAGAGACAACAGAGGGAGCTGAAGATAATGCAGGAGGTCAGGGAGATGCCAGGCTTTGTTATTTCTGTTGCTCACAGAGTGTCTTTTAATGTTCCTCATCCCACCTTCATCCCAAGTACACTGGTAAAATACACACAAAATACCTTTAGCTCTTCACTATGGGTAGCACAGTACTGCTATTCTGTAACAAACATCGAGTTGAATTTGTTTCAGAAATTCTGTTGTATAACTAATCCTGTGCCCCCTGAAGTCACAGTAGCCCATTGGCATAATTATTCATATTGCTTCCAAGGGGGTTAGTAATACTGCCAAGTCGAAGTGGGCGATCAGGGCGTTTCGTACACATTCTTTGCTTGTGTGTTTAAGATGCAAGACAGCAAAGAAGCAAGGCCTGCATCTTCTCCCTTACATGCCATTAAAAACGTGTTTTCTGGAAAAGAATAATGCTGGAAAGAGTTGCCAGACGTCAGCAAGCAGGTCTGTTCAGCAACAAAGTCTCTGTGGAGTCTCAAGAGCCACCTCTCATCTCATTTGGACTAAACGAGAAAAGCAATTAGGCTCCCTTTGCAGAGCTGAAGAAGCTCTGCACGTCACCGGAGTGCACAGAGAAGCCTCTCTGAACGACCGTGGGCAAAGGGTGATGAAGCATCAGTTCGTATCTGAACTTCAAAAGCAGGAGGCTCAGAAGAGGATCTGGCGGCTGAGCCTTCAGACGGAACAGAAATCAAGAGTCTTGGCATGCAGAATGCTCTGCAAATCTGGGTTGGATTTCTGAACAAAGAGCCAGCCTTTTTGTTATCATTATGCTCAGGAAACAAAATGGTCTGTACGATCTTTGTGAATAGAAATATCTGGCTCATATCTCAACCTGCAAGGTAGAATTGCAGTTTTGGTGCAATATAGATTGTGATCCCGGAGGCTTTGTTGCTGTTAACTCAGGACTGTTCCTGGTGTGGAGTATATGCTCCTGGTTCCTCCACCACTGATGTTATAAGACCTAGGACATAAGGAGGGTCTTTACTTTAATTTGTCTGCTAATCTTAGTGCCTGCTCTGTCTGGTCTTTGTTTTCATTTAATCTGGAGCATTGTTGCCCTTTGAAAATATTTTGCTGTGATTTAGCTTTTTAAATAAATTCCTCAGGAGTTAAAAAATGCATTGATGACAGGCAAAGCTATACAGTGGAAGTGGGACTGTTATATTTTCATAACCCGTTCAAGCCCTTTCTTTCACTTGGGATGGTCTGTTTCCCTTCGTGAAATATTGTACTACAGATCAGACTTTAGATAGTATTTTCCCATAGCATACATAGATGTCAGCCCCGCTGTGGAAAAGCAGAAAGACTCTGACCAAAACAATCTGACTCTCTCTCCTCCTAACCATGAGACAAAATGCCACAGAAAGGCATATTTTTATTCATTTTTAATCTTGAAAGAATTAGGACAATTATTTGTTTATTTATTACCCTCAATGGGATGGAGAGGGATTGACAATCACTGATGCAAATGAGGGGGAAATACTTACTGAAAACAGGCAGTTTGGGCACTGCTGCCAGGCTTGCGATGTGGCAGCAATGTTTGAAAAGTGAACCCGAGAAGCTGAGTAATGACACCGGCTGTTAGCTCTTCCCAAGCTCTGATGTTGCAACAGCTCTGCTGTTGTTAGTGTTTCAACCAGTTCAGGTATGTCTATTTATCAAACTGCAATCAGAACCTTGGATGATAGCACTGACATGCCTACAGATGATAGCAGCTCTGGTGTTGGGAGTGAAATAGTTTTGGCACCCAGCAACAAGAGAATTCATTGTCTGATATATCCCTGCTGATACCGTGAGTGCTTCGGCACGTACACAGGGACCTCACACGGACCGACAGCGAGGACTGGAGCTTGATGGAGCAGTATAAGAAAAACAGGACTGTGTTTTTCATCTCTCCCATTCTGTCTTTTAACTCCAGTGAAAACTACATTATTCATAAAACTAAGTCACGTAATGTCTCAAATCCAAACAGGTCTGTAATTTTCTCCCCATAAAGGGCCTAGCTAATTAACCAAGAATACAATTAGTTTTGAGTCAACATCTTTGTAAGCCTTAGCTGGTCAGTGCTACATGGTTTAGTGGCTAGCAATAAATGCTGTTCCTTTTACCTGCATAGCATGCAATACTTGATGCAGTAAAGTTAGTGTCTTAAACATCATCAACCTTTGTGCTGTCTTTGTTACTGACAAAACATGTGATCTATCAGTTGGTCTTAAAGACCATGGATATGTAGATCATATCTATATCAGGAACCTGAGGAGCATTTCTGAGCAGTCAGGTCTGAGTGAGAGTCTCAGCTGCTTTCCAGCTCCGTATAGGAGAGAGCCCTCAGGTTGCACTGCTTCCCCACTACAGGTATGCACACAGGTGTACGGCCCAAATGGGACCTGCAGTATGTTTCAAAACTGAGGTGTATAGCCCAAATGGAACTTGCAGTATGTTTCAAAGAGGTGCCTGATCTCAGTTACTGGGGGACTAGGACCTAAGCTGTGTCTTGCCGCACCCTAAGTGGGCAGTGTAGACACAGCCAAAGCTGAATTACCACAGGTCAGCCGAGCTGCAGTAACCGACGTGGGACCTCAGCATGAACTTCAGTGGAAGAAGTTTCTATGAAGTTTCTTTCATTTCGGTGGGGCTAAAAGCCGCTCAGACAATTAGTTGTTGCAGCTCAACTTATACGGGAGACCTCATGTAACTTGCGTAAGCTTGGACATAATAAAAGCCAAAGAGAGTAGATAAAAGTGTGGAAGACTGCAGGGGGCGTGTAAGATTCTGAACTATATCAGGTCTCACTTTCCTTGTGCAATGTGGTCCTTGGTTGTGCCACACTTCTGTTGAGATGTGTCCATCAAGGTAGTCTAGCCAACTAACTGAAGATAGCCGGACATAAAGGAAATGCTAGATGGTAAGGGGAGTGATGTGATCTGGCCTGGCCGTGGTGGCACAGTAGTTTCTAAAACTATCACACACGGTTATAGCTTTGATAAGAATTAAGGCTGCGTATAAAAAGGTGAATCATGCCATAGACATTCCTGTCTTAAAGACTTAGACCAGCTTTTCACCAGCATGGCCAAGCCTTTCTCATCATGTCTTGATTAGGACTGAGAAGTCGTTCTTGTAAATGTCCCCTGCAACATGGTAAATACTTTGATGATAAAATTCAGTGACTGTTGCCATAGACTTAAAATAATTCATTTTGCTTCTCAAAGTGGATTAAATAGTTTCCACAGTCATAAGACTGTGGCCAAAGCCCACAGCAGCTTTCAGCAATGACTTCTTCCCCAAAGCAGGGTCTGAACTGGCTCTAAATTAGCACATGTGTAAAGCAAGAACGGTTAGGCTGGCTATCCTTGTAATTAAAGTGATAGAGTACATGGAAATTGGCTTGCCGATGCTCAGATAGTTTGAACAGAAATATTCAACATAAGAGAGTCTTCCAGAACCAGAAAGTCTGCATGCCGGTGATGAGAGACCGTGTGAATCATCGCTGTTCACAACATGCTACAGGGCAGGCCAGCACAGTCCTACTGCTCTGCTGTTTCTGTGCCACGTTACTTGCTGGAGACCTCCAAATAATTTCTCATTTGTTAAAATGGAACTATGGCACTAATTTAAGGCAAGGTTTTTTTCACTGCCCATCACTGCAAGATCTCGTAAGGACTCCATTTAAATCAGGGGTGGTGGGAGGATGAGCGGCAGCAGCTGTTTTGGAACTAGTGGTTAATGACTGATTTCTTCCTGCAGTCAAACACTGCACTACAAGTTTTTGAAGTAATACAGAAAAGAAAGGGTTACAAGTACACTACATGGCAGATGCACACAAGGATGATCCTATTTGGTTTGATATCAAAAAAAGTTTTACACAATGTTTTTCTAAAAGAAAATTATGTTAGAATATAGAAAAACAACCTAATATGAAAGGACTACATTTTCCCAACTGCCATTCATTCATCAAAAAATATCTACAAAATGTATTCAATTCTTCATTAATCCTGCAAGAAAAAAAATGTATGCATGTGTGTGGATTTTACATATTCAGGAATATGTTGGCTAAGATTAATAAATTATTAATTATAATTATTAGAGCATAAGCACCAATATGAAAGCATGAGCATCTTTAAACTGAATCAGAATTTGTTTTTACAATACAAATAATATGTTTCAAAATATCAATAACCAAGAAAAGCTCTAAAACCATGAAGTTAGTATTTGACTAAGGAACTCTTGGGAAACTTTAAGTTCCCCTGGAAGCTCTCATTTTACAGTTTCCATTTTAAAAGTTTTTATACTCAAGTTCAAGCTCGTGAATAATTTTAGGGGAGCAAAACTAAAGAGAAAATAAGAAATTATGACAAACAAACTCCAACTAGCATGGCTATTATGAGCGATCATCCAAAAGATATATATCTCTTTAGAAATTGCAGAAGTATTTATCTAAACACTCTTGAATGCTTCTTATGAAACAGTAGCAACAAAAACAATGCCAGCAAGCATTTCTAAATAAACAGGCATATTTTTTTAGGGGTTGGGGTTCAGGTTTTGGGGTTTTTTTTCAATTTTAATAATCTCATCCTAGAAATAAGTCAAGGCAAAGGTCACTTACCTCTTATGTGGACTAGAAGAAAGCCAAGGCACAAAAGAAAGATACTTCTGAATTTCCCCATGGTCTTCTACGCAGTGCCTTGATTGCAGTGGTTGTTTTTTCCAAGCAATGACGGTAGATGTTGCAACTGCAGTGCCAAGGCCTGAGGGAGACGCTTGGAATCAGCGGCTCTGTCCAAAGAGTTCCCTCACCAATCACACTCAAGCACTGAGGAAGAGAAGTCCCTAAAAACCTCTTCTAGTACAAGACAAGTAACGAAAGCAGATGACCCCTCTACGGCCAAGCTGTGAGCAGCACCATAGGTGCCACCTGCCCTCTAAGAAATCTATTTATTGCCCAGGCAGGGAGCATGGAGAGCCGGGGGAACCAGTGGCAGCATCCAATGAGGAGGGAGCCAGCACGCCCAGAATCCACCTCCTTCCCGGAGGGAAAGCCAACCTGTTTGACATCCTCACCTTCAAAGCAGGGTGTGGTGCTGTGGGAGCTCAAGTAGCTTGTGAGAGGAAACCAGCCTTCTCTTGCTTTGCAGAGACTTGGGAATTGTCTACAGAGGGATGACAAAACCCCCTAATTTTATAAACTTAAAATGTGATGTCGGACTAGTGAACTGAAGTATGCTCAGCTCCCTGGCAGATACTTATCTTCACAAAGTAAATGTTGCTTGTCATGACTTTTTCCATTGATCTAGATATATTTTTAAATATATCTATTTATTATTTAAATGTATCTATTTAAATCCATGCATATCCTACGTGGAGAGACATCTCAGATCAGGCCGAGTGTGAGAAGACAAAGCTTTGGAAAATGAACAAAAATCATGCATCCATCCATACATGAACACACTTTCAAATCACTGATGTGATTTAAATCCAGTTTTGTCATAGCCTCTCTCTAGCAAACATGTGTGCCAGCGCACTCGTCTGTTGAACTGGACTGCCACCGTCACACTGGCGCCCGGCGCCAGCAAGGAGACTGGTGTGCGTGCTCCCTTTTGCTGGGGGGTAAGCTGCAGGCATTTTTGTCAGCGCTGTTTTGACTAGGGCAGCAAATACTCTGCTACCATGAATGGCCGATCTGTATGCTTGTGGTGTTGCGGGTACAACTAGTAGCTAGTAGTAGAAGCTCTAAAGCTCAATTTATGTATCATCATTCTCCTTGTCAGGGCCAATTGCTCAGTCTCAGAAGAGTTAAGGACATTTAGTTTAAGGGGTGACTTTGTCAGCTAGTGAAAACAGGAATTATGCCATGACATGAGTAATCCTGTAAGTCCATTGTTTATTCTTTTCCAGAATAGCAGGCGCACACATGCTAATCTTCGTATCAGTGATGAATTTGCCTGAAGGGAACACAAAAGTTAGCAAGGCTATGTACTAGTCCCAGGCAAGTCCAAGCAGCTCACAAATGTTCAGTAGCTTTACTTCAAAACAGTTGTTCTTGTAAGTGAAGTCTTCCCAAAAGATTTCCTTTATCTATCTCATCTGTCTGCTGATACTAGTTCATTGGGATATTGAAGAGTCTTAAATTAAGTTTGAAGACGATGCACCCCTTGTCTAGTTCCACTGAAGCCAGCTACTGCTCTGTCTAGCTAAATAAAAACAATATGAAGGCAGCACAGGAAGGGCAAAATGAAGGAGTGGACCTAGCATTGGAGTCGGGACGTCTCGAATACTTATCCCACTTCTGTTCTTGGGGCATTGCAGGAACTTCTTAATCTCAGCTCCCTCTGTCAAAGATGTGCAAGTGATTGCCCAAGATATCAAGTAAACAATATTATTTATTAAAACCAAATATAAGGCCTTACACTTGAGCATAAATTGCAGTTTTATCACTTTGAGAAATCATTGACTCATCTTTTTCTATTTAAAGGGAAAACAAACTTCTGCCTAATATTCACCTGACAAGGTGGATGAGTTGCCTAATTTTTTTTACTTGTTCTTTCAAGAAAAAAACCATGTATTTAAGAAATAGCAAATGGGTGGAGAAACGGAGCCAGTGTGTCTGTCTATTCTCTACACCATACATATACTTTTAGCCTATCAATCAGGCCTCTTTTAGCTGAGACAAGCTAAAAGAGAAGAGGACAGTCACAACTGACCACAGTTGCAGCCCCATCCTTCCTGTGGGCAGAGGTTAGACATTGCTCTCTTTGGCACGGGTGACCTGCTGTATGAGTCCATCGGAGATGAAAGAACCAAATTATACGCTAGAACTACTGGGGAAAGCCACTAATATCCTACAGTATTCATCTTTTGTCATAAAAATGGAAGTATTTTAATTAAAATATTGAAACATCTGGTAATATTAGACATTAATTTAAATATAAGGCAAATACACAAGTGAATCAGTGATACAATTTCTTGGTAATGGAAGAATACGATTACTACACACTAGCTAAAACTTCAATGGTTTTTCACAAGCAGATAGAGGAACATGCATTTTAGTATTTTATCCTTGTGGTTCTTAAAGTACTCCAAATGCAGGGGTTTGAAAAAACTGTATTTTTGCCCCAATCAAGTCCTTTTCCTATGCCTAATCATCTCTTTGCTTTCTTTCAAATGTGTCTTTTATATCTGCGTAACAGAAAAAAGCAAAAAGAAAAGAATCTTTTCAGTTTATGAAAAGGTTAAGGTTTGTTTCATAATCTTGTCAAGTGAAAAACACACAAATAGTACAGTTTAGACAGTGGCCTAAAATAATTAGTGAGAAAAATACTGAAATACACAACTGGGAGTGTAATTCAGCCCAAGATACACTGAAAGCTGGGTGCACTAAAAAGAGTTTTCCTTAGCATTCAAAATTTGGCACAGATATTGAAATGAGCATGAATAGGAGCTACAGTAAAAAGCTGCCAAATTTTATGCTTAAGAATTGCTTGCTTTCATTTCCACAGCCCGATGAATTTGTTTGGATAAGCTCAGATAAGTATTTGAAACAGACATTGCATTTGAAAACTGTCAAAACATTTTTCAAGCAGTCCTTTTCACTGATAGGATGAATTAAACTGCCACCTCAGCTCCCTTGTAGAAGCTAAGGTGACATGATATTCTACAAGAAGATGACCCTGCTTTGCTTTTTTCCTCCTCCTATTACTGAAGGTAACTCCTCCTCAAAGGAGGTAGACTGGGGAAAAAACAGAACTGAAGAGGGTGTGCCACAGGAACACGACAGAACTCTTCGCTGCCATCCATTTAAACTCAGTTTTGTGGTGAAGGTACCTCACCAGGAGTGAACTTGCTGTTTGGGCCTGGAAAGGACAGTAATTTTTCATCCCACTGCACAGTCTGATCAAAACCTGTATGGAAACTAGAATGTTAATTCCGAAATTGGGATCTGAAAGACACTGACAGCCCGTAAGGCCACAATGGGCAGCAGCTGATCTGTGGGAGATGACCATAAAAATACTTCAGTAAGGTGATGAATAATTGTTAATTGATCATGTTTCTTGGCCCTATGAATGTGAGAACTAATGAATTAGGATATTTAGTTATGCAATGCAAGAGCAGTTGAGCTAGGAAGGCACAAGATCAGTCTCAATGGGTAGGGAGGCAAATAGCAGCATAGCAATTAATATCCTGATAACTGAAAAATAAGCAGATTTATCCACAGATAAGTAACAGAAACCCATAAGTTCACACTTCCTTGCTCACTGCAAAAGAACAGCCTGAAATTTCAAGCCTTCTCTTTAACCTTTCTTCCTATGTGGCAGCAGCCAGTCTTTCTTCCTTCTCAAGACAAGCACCGTTAAGTTTGCCCATACTAAACCTTCTATTGCTGTGCATATTTTCAGTAGATTCTGTTACCAAATCCAGGTGTTCTTCTTCAAAAGCCATGCCTGTCCTTCACAGAGATAGCTGTCTTCTCTGCACTTTGCACTGGTAAGCACCTTGTGAAAGCAGCTCACAGCTTTGCGGCTACTGGCCAACTTCCTTCTAAAATGATTAAAATGTCTGTAAGAAATAAACCTGAATTGCTGATGGAGCAGGAAGACAAACTCCCTTTGAAGACTGGTTCGCTGGTAGAGCACCAAAATTTTTGCACTTCTAAGGCTACTAGGAAGGAAAATACATAAACATTTTCTTTTTTTTTTTTTTTAATCTATTTTTAGAAAAATCACAATGTTGATAGGAGGTTTTAATAAGTAATTTTTAGGCTTGCAAAAGCTGAAGAAGGATTCAAGAGTCTGGTTAGCTGAAAGCTCGTTTGAGCTTCCCCTGCCATTCTATCTGTAAGAAAGACTGGCTTATTTCTGTTTTCTCTACACTTGGCATTGATATGAGATACCTGTTTATTCAAGCAGGTAAGCAGTACATTTCTTTTCTTTGCATTTACATAGATCAAATGTTTATATAAAAATCAATTTTCCACCCTCAAACACACTTAAAGGTTTTAGCACTTTTATACTAAAAGCAGAAGTGGGGCAAAAAGATGTTTACAAATTAATTCCATAACAAAATACTAAAATCTATGTAAAGCTTTGTTGCAAGCTAAGAAACATGTACAAGAAATTCTTAAATGAATTATCCTTGGCATACATTCATATTTGAATGCACAGATATATTTACATGTTCAATATCCAAATTCATAATGACTTCTAAGATGTTCCATGAAATGTCATCTTTCTGTAGAACTTTGCCAGGTCGCTGAAGCACATTAGTAAGACACATATTGTAAAATTGCATGAAAATTGGAAACAATTAGAATGAAAGCCGACAGAACTGGTCAGACTATTCCTTCCAGACAGAACTAGTTATTATTCCAGACTTAGTCCTTTAACTGTTATGAGTTGCAGAGTTTTCCACGTTGCCACAGATCCTTGAAACCTTCCTGTGACTTTCAAGAGCCACAGCAAAGCTCACAAGTGCTTTCAGTTGAGGATGCAATCGTAGGTCCTCATCCCGATGGCAATCCTTCACAAGTCCAAAACCATTCTTCACATGTATGCTATTTATACTGTTCAATAGATGCTTGTGGAGTGAGGCTGGGTTGTTCTCGTCAGTCTTGCTATTACGCACTTTCAAATTGTAGTACTGTTTCTGTCTTTTAAGGGCATATGATAAGCCTTCTGAATTCAAAGTATCACATTATTTTCTGTTAAGTTTTTGGTTATGGAAGTCTGAAGATGTTAATCCCCACTCCCCAATATTTCATCCACAACTGTTCAGACAACTGTCAAACATCAATCTCACCAGATGTACAAAATCCAGTTATGGTTCTGATTTGCAAATCGGGCTTTTCCACATCTGACCAGCTCAGTACTTGCTAAGCAGGAAGAGCCAGAAAGGATGAAGGGTCTGCGTGCACTAGTTTGGGTGTTCTGCACTAGTTTGGCTGTTCTGAATCTGTACCAGACAGATGCAATGAAAAAAATGCAAAAACAAAACTCTGAATTTTTGTCTCTTGGATGCTCAAGAACAACTATGTCTTCCCTGGTGGCTGACCTAGGCAGCTACACAGATTGTATCAGCAGCACCCACACCCAGATCCATTATCAAAACACAGTGAGCCATTTGCTTTCAGGTGCCCACACCATATACCAAGTTGTTTAGTTTGTACACTCACTGCGTACAGGATATTAAAAAAATGTTTGCACTGCCTGAAAGCAATGGCGTAACAAAACATTAATTGCTTATTGTTTTTGGAGAGGTAAGGAAAAGTTAAACATACTGAATGCACTTGAGACACACCCATTTGTCAGGAGTACAGGAAAGAATGTAAAGGCACAACATACTTCTATGCTCCTGTCATTAAGGCCATATATTGGTGTGCAATAATGCTTCACAGGGCTAACCATACAGAAGTACTCAGGTCTAAGTCACACTGCCAGAGGTGTTTTATACAAGAACTGTTTTTCTCATGCAACTTCAGACTCTGCTTTTTTATTATGCTTTTTTTGTTTCCTTTGGGTTTTTTTTCAGGCAGAATGCAGGCTCTCTATCCAGTTTCACTGGTCTGTTCTTCATCATGTTTTCTTTAATTTAGTTCTCCAGAAGTGTGCGCTGAACTAAAAAGCGAAAAACAACTCAAGATTAGTACACTAACATAGTATACTTTTTAAGTTATGTATTACTATGTAACCGTATATGTGGATTTCAGTAGGCATTTGAAACTGTGGGATAAATTCAGGTAAGCAGAGGCTTGATTCTGTGTAGCCAGTACCCTGCACGCCAAGGGATATTACATCCCAGATTTCTCACTCAAATAACCACATCCTACTAGATCCGTGTAGCTATCTACACTTGTAGCATAACCCAACATGCAGTTTCAGACTTGCAGTTTTGCAGATGCAAAAATGAAACGGAGTACAGTCTGCACAGCTGATGGAAAAAGTGGGTTATTGAAGGAAAGTGCTAGCCTACGTTATCTACATTTTCAGGAAGTCAAAGATAAGTCTACATAAAATTTTAAAAATGCAAACCTGTTCTGCCATGCCATCTGACCTGGCTTAATGCAAGACTGCTTCTAACTAGAAGCCATGTTGGTACATCAACACTGTATTACCAAAAGCAGAGCTAATGTCTACTAACTCCCAGAACTTAGATCAGGAGTAGCACCATGGCGACCATGGTTGCCCAGTTTCTTGGCTCAAAACATGCTCATGCTTGCCTGCAAAATATAACAGAGGTATGAAATTTGGGATTTAACATGACATCATGGAGGAGTAATCACTTCTGATAACATCCCAGGTTTGACTTTATCAGTTAAAATAAAGTATGCAAGTGATGCATTTCACACCTGAGTTCTGGTGAATCTTGGCCAAAATTTTAGCATATCCTGATCCCAACTCTTATGTTAACTGCCTTTGGTAGAGGTCTTTGGACAATACTGCTTGCTTCACTAATGCATAGCTGAATTGAGGACACCTGCCTATCTCCAGTCCTGACTTCAACAGCCAGTCACAAGAAAATGTTTTCTCCTTGAGAGTTTTTATATTTAACAGCTTAAAGGAAAAATGTTTATAAAGAGGATCATGAGCCAGATAGAAGTCTTTAGCAAACTGATGAAATACCTGAAAGAAATAAGGTATAAACATTTTTTGTTAAATGATAAAAAAAACCCAGAACCAGTTCTGCAGGTTTTAGATTAAGGTCACAGAAGAATATATTGCAAATTTATACTGCTTTAAGATTTTAATATTCAGTGTTTCAAAGACACTCAACAAACTTCAGCATGAGGTGTACTGCTTCTTCCTTTGTTGACCAGTCACAAGGGCTAGAAGGCCAAGTTTTCACCTACACTGTTTCTTCCAGATCTGTCTATGGTTTTCCTGGAAATAATCACCTGTTCCATCAGCCAAGTACCCTAGACAACCATACCTCGAAGGGTGAGGTTGTTAGGGGTTTTGTTGCTTTAAAAGAGATCCTTCTGCAGCTGTCACCATTGTAGAAAGATTTGTTATTTGATACAAGAATCATCCTCTGTTCACAACGGAAAATGTTTTAGTTACAACAACATGCTAGTAAGTTCAGTCCTCCTTGCCTCCAGTGCAGTTTCATCTCTGCCCAAACACTATTAACATTTTTAATATAGATTCTTGCAGAGTTCTGTATGGGTTTACAATCAAAAAAGGTATCAGATTCCAATCAGACACAACATACACTAATAAAATATCTGTCAGCTAATTGCAGTTATGTATGACACTAAAGGAACAGGCTTGTGTTTTCATAATTGTCTTTAATAATACTTTTGCAGAGAAAATTCAATTCTTTACTTTCTCTAAGCTCCTGTATTTCAAGGGCTCCTCAAAGCAATAAATCAATCTGTTCAAAGAATAAAAAACTAGAGAAGAGTAGCCATATTATCAGAACTGAAATCTTGATTCAGTTCTAAGTTAGTTGTCATGGTAGTTACAAACATTTTTTTTTTTGGAAACAAAACGAAACAGTGCAAGTAATTTTCTCCACTATGTTAGATGTCAATAAAGTGCATTTAATAGGATCCCCACCAAAAAGTTGAACTTCCATCTAGATTCTTCTCTTACCAGGTGGCTCAGATTGCGCTCCCCGATGGCTTTCCATATTCACATTCTCTTCATCTGCTGGGAAACAAAGATGTTTAGCATTCAAATTCTCTTATCTTCAAAGTTGTTGATTAATAGAGATAATTTGAGAGAAGAAACAGCACTTAAGAAACTGGGCTACTGGTAGTAGTTGAGTTCACTTCTGTTGCCTGCATGTTAATTTTAACGTGCATGGTAGATGTTACACAGCTTCCACACTTCCCAAATTACAGAACAGCAGTGCCTGGCTGGGTGGCTGCTCTATCATCTCCCTTCACCAACCAGTCAGAAAGACTAGAAAGGTCAAAAACAAAGCTTCTCCCCCACCCATCACCCACAGTACTCCCCAAGTTCTCTGATCCAAGTTATATCTTATTTAGGTGGAAAGGAAGTAGATAGCAAGCAACAGACAACTGCAGAAGAAAGAATCATTTGGGGATGAACATCCAGGTAGTTCTCAGAAACCTAATACGTAGGCAAGTATCTTGTGAAGACACAAAGACAAGATTTACAAAATTAGAAATGACAAGGTATTTTCCAGCATGAAAATAATCTCTAATCCTCAACCTCCACTTACTTTTCCTTAAAGAAATGTTTTCTTGCAGTCTCTCCTGCTTACTCTTTAGCAGGAAGTGCTTTTATTTTAAGAAATGCAAAGCCTTAAGTCTGTCTGCTTCTGAAAGCCTAAATGTTGGGCGAGGCATTCTTCAGACACCCTGTCTTAGATGACTAGTAAGAGAGGTTACTCCCTGTGAACACAAATTCACTGTGCTATTAAAACTGCCTTATGCATAAGATCAATTTCTAGCCCCCATATAAATACAAACCCACATCTCTTTAGACAGTAGAAAACAAAACTAATTTAGAATTCTTACCGCTTTGTTTGAAACAGAGTTTCTTCTTCTGGTAAGCAATGAAACTAGATACTGCTCCAATTACAGTAGCAACCACAGCACTTACAATTCCAGCTATTGCTCCCTGAGAAGCTGAAAAAAAGAGGTTTGTATACATTTTTCAGAATCAAAAGCAACGTCAAACTTGTATTGTCTCAAAGTAAACCTTGTGAACACTTCCAAAAAATAATAAACTGGCATTATTACATGAAACTGTAGTAACCAACTCTTTCTGTCTTTGTAAATAATGAAAAGTGAATCCTCTAATTTTATAACCATTGATTTCTTAGCAATGCCTATTGTTAAACAACTTAAGCATGCCTATTGTAAGTCCCACTAATTAAAAAAAGCTACCCTTTCATAGCCAAATCTAAGTTGTATGCATGCAGTCACTGCACCAGCATCTCTGAAACCTCAACACTTTTGAGTCATTTGCAACATATTTTAAAGAATTATGAAAGCAGAGTTTGAAAGTAAGAATTCAAGATTCCACAAAATTTTTTAAGCTGAAAGCCACTACCAGCAGTGACCATTCTAGCAGAATATTAGCAATACAGAAAAACCCAGAAAACAACCTTCAGACATGCAGACACCATCATACACATAAATTTATGCATTTACCCTCAGCTTCTTCACCATTATTTGGACTTGGGCCTTTTCGTTCTGTAAAAATTAACAAAAGGTTTAGATTTTACACGTCTAAAGAACAGTCATATCATAATAGACAACCTTTTTGTCAGTTAATCATGAAAAATTACAAGCCATCTATTATATCCATATAGTGCTAAGTTCTCTGGCACTTAAACTTTCTATTTTCAAAGCACAGCTCATGGCGATGCCAACTTCAGCCTTGGGTGCTCAGCTCTCCTACAAACTACCTGAAAGGAGGTTGTAGTGAAGCAGGCCTCGGACTCTTCTCCCAAGAAACTAGCGATAGGACGAGAGGAAATGGCCTCAAGTTGCGCCAGGGGAGGTTTAGACTGGACATCAGGAAGAATTTCGTTACCGAAAGGGTGGTTAGGCATTGGAAGAGGCTGCCCAGAGAGGTGGTGGAGTCATCAACCCTGGAGGCGTTCAAAAAAGGTGTAGACGTGGCACTCCAGGGCCTAGTTTAGGAGTCATGGTGGTGTTAGTTGATGGTTGGACTTGATGATCTTAGAGGTCTTTTCCAACCTTAATGGTTCTATGATTCTATGATTCTATGAAAATGAATGCAGCACACATATGAAATCTGATTTAATCAACTTGCCCACCACCACAGAATACTCAGTGGATAGGAACAGCATGTAATTTCAGGGTAGGATTCAACTGTATTTCCATGGAACCAACTATCTTTTCCTAAAATCCCAGCCTCATTTACTAAATATTTTTGCAATTCTCTTAGCAAACGAGACAGAAGTTCTGTAAATACTATCCTTATTTGTTACTATGCAACTTGCACCACTGAAACAGGAACCTGTGCAGATGAAAACACCACACGTGTCCCAACAGATGCTTCTTGCCCATGCCAATTTTCAAGTTACTGCCCCAAAGGAACCTTGGAAGGTGAAAGCTTCCCAAAAAATTAGCATCAGTAATCTCTGTCTGGGACAACTCTCTGAAGAAGTCAGTAACCAGCAGCACGTCTCAACATCACATCAAGATACTTAACCTAACTCTGACCTGGAAATAGTAAAGTTGCAGTAATGCACACAGGGATGGCTAACCCCATCCTAATGATGACTATTATGCAGCTTGGTCCCAATGACCAATGTACTGAGCTGCGCCATAAGAATTAGACATGGCAGATTAATCAAAACAAGTTTGGTTTTTATGCTACTCAGAGTAGATATAACCTACATCATTTGGAAGTTGCGGTGGGTTGACCGTGGCTCGACGCCAGGTGCCCACCAAAGCTGCTCTATCACTCCCCTCCTCAACTGGACAGGGGAGAGAAAATATCAGGAAAGGCTCATGGGTCGAGATAAGGACAGGGAGAGATCACTCAGCAGTTACCGTCATGGGCAAAACAGACTTGACTTGGGGGAAAGTAGCTTAATTTACTAACAATCCAATCAGAGTAGGGTAATGAGAAATAAAACCAAGTCTTAAAACACCTCCCCCCCACGCCTCCCTTCTTCCCGGGCTTAATTTCACTCCTGATTATTCCCTACCTCCTCCCCCTGAGCGGCACAGGGGGAACGGGGAATGGCGGTTGTGGTCAGTTCATCACACATTGTTTCTGCCGCTCTTTCCTCCTCAAGAGGAGGACTCCTCACACTCTTCCCCTGCTCCAGTGTGGGGTCCCTCCCATGGGAGACAGTCCTCCATGAACTTCTCCAACGTGGGTCCTTCCCACAGGCTGCAGTTCTTCACAAACTGCTCCAGCATGGGCCCCTCCCATGGGGTGCAGTCCTTCAGGAACAGACTGCTCCAGCGTGGGTCCCTCCCACGGGGTCACAAGTCCTGCCAGCAAACCTGCTCCAGCGTGGGCTCCTCTCTCCACGGGTCCATAAGGTCCTGCCAGGAGCCTGCTCCAATGTGGGCTTCCCCACCCTGTCCCAGGGTCACAGCCTCCTTTGGGCATCCACCTACTCTGGCGTGGGGTCCTCCACGGGCTGCAGGTGGATATCTGCTCCACCATAGACTTCCATGGGCTGCAGAGGGACAGCCTGCCTCACCATGGTCTTCACCATAAGCTGCAGGGGAATCTGTGCTGCAGCACCTTGGAGCACCTCCTTGCCCCACCATTGAACTCGGTCTCTGCAGAGTTGTTTCTCTCACATATTCTCACTCCTCTCTCCAGCTGCAATTGTGCAGGTTTTTTTGTTCCCCCTTCTTACATATGTTATCCCAGAGGCGCTACCGCTGTCGCCGATGGGCTTGGCCTTGGCCAGCGGCGGGTCCATCTTGAAGCCAGCTGGCATTGGTTCTATCGAACATGCGGGACGCTTCTAGGAGCTTCTCACAGAAGCCACCCCTGTAGCCCGCCCACTATGAAAACCTTGCCATGCAAACCCAGTACAGAAGTCTAAGGATCAATTCATCCTGTGGGACAGATGAAATCTTTGAGAACACAAGGTGGACCCTCTTCTGCCCCACCCATGGTCTTCCTAACCACAAGAACTAGAAGAAACTGAGAGTATGTCACAGAATATCTGAAAATAACATCTGGATGCCTTTAAGAACTATATTCGTGGTGAATTTTCAAATAAGTACCACATTCACATCCCAGTTTTAAAACTCATCTT
Organism: Fregata magnificens; assembly: GCA_013389945.1. Lineage (NCBI taxonomy): Eukaryota > Metazoa > Chordata > Aves > Suliformes > Fregatidae > Fregata > Fregata magnificens. The sequence goes on from WAAD01039283.1 coordinate 45,092, forward strand.
TCTTAGCATAACAGTGAAAATCATTGAAGGTTCCTAGACCAGTTTTACCTCTTAATTATCTGGGGGTTTTTGGCAGAGACAGAACACGTTGCTTTTGAACTGGAAGGTACGCTCTTAAGTTTCAGATACCAGAAGCAAAGGTCTTACAAGTTAGACCACGTTAACCAGCTTGTGAGCAAGCTTTTATCGAAAGCTCAAGTAGCCATAAGATCAATATGAAGCACAACCTACGATCTTACCATTGCTACCACTACCATCGCCTCCTCCTTTTGGTAAACTGCCATCATATAGATCTGAATCATCAATGTTGCCTATAAAAAAGTAAAAATAGCATTATCTTACATGTTCTAAGTTCAGTAAAAAGACACCTCAAGGCACATAATGACATTGAAGTTTTCTCTAGATCGTTCAGCTGAGTTCGTGGTGGTTTTAGGCTTAGCGTCATAGTCACAACACGTTCATGTTTCAAAAGCCCTCCTAATCTCAAGTCCCTTCAGCTCAGCACTATACAATTTGATAGCAGCACTGCTACCTCTGGACTTCCTGAACAACTGAGAGAAGTCAGTGTCCAAGAGCAGGTAGTACTGCACAAGTCATAGGCTAAGCAAGCACGAAGCCCTGTAAGCTACTTAAATGGAACAGCCCAGGTCTCATTATCCTGTTAAAGCAGAGAAAGGACATGGACAGGAAAGGACCATTTCTTTTCAAGGCTGCAGTTGTGAATGTTTCTTCAGAGTTGAGTTTCTAAGTCACAACAAATCTTTTGAACCTGTACAACACAGTAGCTAGAGATAAAAAAAAAAAAAAAAAAAAAAAAAGAGTTCAACATGCCACAGTCCAGTGGCTGCTCTATTTGCCTGACAATGGGAACATACAAGTGTAATTCCCTCCTCTGTTTACTGCAGGACATTGAACCAGTCCCTCTCCATTTCCACTGGACCCTACCTCATGGGGCCTGAGTTCTCCCCCTTCCCTCTGCTACCAAATGAATCTTTAGTTTATGCAAAGCAAATCTGTTTCAAGCAGCAAAACTAAAAGCATTGCATCAGAGGATATTTTAGTTGGGTGGCAAAAGCACTGTACTGAGGCATGCAAGACCTGAATTCAAATATCTGCTGCAAATCAGGCAGGAGAAGGAACAAGAACCAGGGCTTGCATTTCAGGTAAGGACTCTTTACCACAATGTTCCTGGATAATGGCATCATCACAGCTGCATCCATCTGAATCTGTTTTGTTCTGAGTTAGGCAAAGACAGAGATGACCTCTAAAGCACAACAGGCAGGGAATGACATGCATTTTAAGCCTACTTTTCAAACACAAAAGATTTGTGTTTCTTAACTGGGGCCTTTAAAAGAAAAACAACAAAAAAAAAACCCTTTAACTTTGAGCTTTACCTTTAATTTAGATGCTTTAAGAATACAGTTCACAGGCAGTTCCTACTGACTTTTTAGCATGACTAGCAGGGATTCAGTTTGTAAACATGAAAGGACTCAACCCAATACACAGGTGCTCTACCATAGGCAGCTGAGAACAGCATTGCCCCAAGCACACACACTCTGTCCCATCCTTCCTCCTTCCCACACCATCCTGCTTTTAAGTGAAAGTGACTCAACAGGGTTGTTATGGAATTTCAAGCCTGCTGCAAAGCTTATTTGCAAGACAATTTTTTCTCAATCCTCAGTGTTTATCCAGTGCAACATCTGACATACATAGCAGCCAATTAACAAGGTGTAATTATTATAAGTTTAACTGAGATAGTAAAACCATGTTACGATTCAGGAGTTTGTGCTAGAAGCCTTACCAGTGTCTTTAGGATGTGCAGGTGGACCTTGCTTGGGGTTATCTACACACACAAGAGAGATTCAGAAAAAAAAAGAAAAAGGTTAAGAGATCAAAAGCAGACTACAATACATTAACTTTGAAAGGGACTAGGAAAGATTAACAAATACTTTTCTACTGTTCAGAAATTCCTCTTAGGTCAGTCTTACCAGGGTCTCTGGGATTTGGAGGTGGACCTGGCTTGGGGTCATCTGTAGACAAATAAAGTGACCAAAGTTACTAGCGTGAAGAGACCAAAAGCAGAGCATAAAGTGACCTTGAAAGACTATCTTCCCCATGTCATTTTCCTTTCATTAGCTAATACTGTATTTGTTTGGTTGTTTTAGGTTAAACACTGTACTTCAATGCATTTAACAGTGTTTCTGCTACATTAGCCTGTATGTCAGACCCTTGCTATAATTGAACGTATACAGAAGAACTCACTAAGTGTTATGCAGCATTTTAGTTTGCACATGTGATTTCAAACGCTGAACTTCTTTAAATTTTTCTACCAGCTACAGATTACTTGGCTGTTTCCTCTTTTAAAACTACCAGGTTTTAACCAATAATAAAGGTTGGTACCTCACTTAAAAAAAAAAAAAAAGATACACACAATAGAACTAGAAATGTGGTCCCCACAATGACACTTCATTTAGCCTGCCACAAAATAGGAAAATAAGAGATCTTAGTAATTATTTCCGTACTGTTTGGTCACAGTCTTTGTTGCCCACATCAAATTAACACACCAGCCATGGTTTTCTAAAACTCTGTTTTCACCAACAGCTGAACCAATCCAGCTGACCATTTCTTCTGTATGCTACTCCTTGATGTTGCATGGTCTTGCCTCCTCCCAGCTCTAGCACAAGTCAGATCAGGTCTCCTTAGGCTCTCTGCATATTCAAAGAAAAGAGGCAGGCACCTCCACAGCACAGTTCTGAGACCCCAACTTAGGCTTGCCATCCTATAAAGGATCCTCTCTCTTCACTTACTTGAACCATCTGATTCATTCAGCCAACTGTTTCTCGATTAGCCAACTCTGATTTAAAAAATGTCAGCGGCTGGAAACAGACTGCTTTAAGAGAGACAAAACTTCAAAGGGCTACATCAAACAGAGCAGCAAACAGCACTACTGCCCTACAGCTGTATCTCCTGTGTTAGGAAAGCCATCTATACTGCAACAGGTCTAGTTATGGTACTCAAAAAGCTACTGTGCATTATCTGCCTAGCTGGATGCACCTTTTACTGGCCAAGTGAAAACAATACTGCAATTTCTACTGCTACCCACACTGCAGAGCTGAAGCGCATTAGAAAGAGTACCTTCCCTCATATTATTTCAAACAGATTAATGTTTCCTTGTGCTACTAAAATGACTTCCTGGAAAGGAAGAGACTACTTTAGACTTAAAAAATACTTCCATAAGTAATAGTTTATGGAATTAGTGCCATCTAGTGAAGACACAGCAATGAAACAAGTAGGGCTTGGCTAAGAAATGAGTGAAATACATACAGTTTTTGTGATCCAGACCCTTAAAAATGAAGGTAAATAAACATAACTAGACTGCAATTATTTTTATCTGCAGTCTGTTACCTCAATCAACTCAGCGCTCTTATTACATTTAGGTAACAAAGGATGAATAGACATTGCACCAAGTACCACTGAGCAGCATCCAGGAAAACATGATACTTACCAGGCTGAAGAGCAGGTTCTAAGCTGAAATCATCTACAAAGAAGAAGGAAGTTTTAAATGTAATGCAAAAACTGAACTAGTTTTAGACCATTTTTACACAAAATGCATCTCACGATGTTTTCACCAAGAATATAATGGCATGCTCATTCAACAGTGGCCCACGGAATAGCACCACAGAGCTACCAGGCATTAGGTGCCAAACTACATGCTGCTTTTGGTGATCATGGTACATGCCAAGGGCTAGTTCAAGATGAGCAAGCTGAAAACATGCAGATTGAAAGCCAACAGAAAGGATTCTCACAGGGTCTTTAAGCTTGTGAAATCAGAAAGTAAATTTGTGAAAGCACTAGCAGAAGACTCCACAATGCAGAAATCCTTCTCCTCTTGGGGAACTGCTTTCTTTTACAGAAATATCACAACTCTGTGTGCCAGTAAATTGAAAAATTCAGTCTCTCAAATTAGTATGTGACTTGACTTCACAGTAAAAGGCATTACAAGCCAATTAGATCTCACCCAAATCTGATGGTGGTGGCTTCTGAGATGGAAGAGGCTTCTTTGTAGTTTCTGTCAGGGATGGTTAGGGGAAAAAAAAAAAAGATTAAATTCTATTTAATACACTGTTCAGAAGATACATGAAGGACAAATGTAAGCCTATGTCTATACAATGAAAAGCACAAGACCAAGTCTGTACAGCAAGACATCTTCCCCTTAAGAGGAATCCCTGAGTGTTCCCAAAGACAAATTTCAGTTGTACGCAGACAACATTTTAACATACCCATAGCTGAATTGTTCCACTGAGGTTTAAACAAACCATACATGGGGAAGGTGTCATGCTTGGTCATGCAGTGATACTTGGAAACAAACAAGTCAAAAGAGCAGCCACTATTTTCCCGCCCACCTCCCAAAATTTGCAAGAGTGTAATAATTACCAAGTGCATCTTCTAAGCTGAAGTCGTCAAAACTGCCTGTAGAAGATGAAAGCAACAGTAAGAACACTGTTTTTCTCACTCACAACCAACATTTATTACAGTCATAAATATGTCTTTGATCTATCCTGAGGTATGTTTTCTGCTTCCTGTGTCAGACTAGAAGAATATTTTAAGTCAGGGCTGCAGACATTCTTCTCTATTTCTCCAGACCACCATCCACACATCTCTTTGGGGAAAAAAAAAGGAACAGCACTAAAAACTGCCTCTATAGAAAGGATCCCGAGGGCCAGAACATATATTCCTACAGTCAATATAATGCACTTGGTCCTTTATTCTTGCCACTGCTTAGTGCCATCCACAGCATATTCTTTCCCAGCATTCTTTCCACTGAACCACAAAATGAGCAGGAGCACAGCTCCAATTCACAAGAACGTACAAGATTCAAGTGTGAAGAAGAGCCTTGGAGCACAAAGGCCAGTATGAAGGTTACATGATCAGGTAATGTATTTAATATCTTGGCATTAAAAATTAATTTTCATGGGTTTATAGGACTTATCTTTTCCCCTAACAGAGGTTAACAGTATGAAGGTGGTTAAGTTATTAGCACAGATGATCTTGAACAGTCTCTTCAACTTTCTAAAAGACAGCTAAATGCAGCTGTCACCACTATGGGCTCTCCACTCCAGGTAGATTAAATTTCATTTTCAGCCCCTATGAAAAGAACATGCTGTCTTGCTGTGTTAGGTCAGTTGCTAGAGCTACTGCTGCTTACCCAGCCAACTGCAAACACACTAACTCAATATATTCATGATACAAACTGCTTTCACAGCATGAATATAGTACTGTGACCTCAGCAGCAGAGGCTTGTAAGATAAATAGAAAGGTGTAACAACTGCTTGGGATATTTCTGATAGTTCATCATTCCTGCTTTCACTGAAGCATGGAAAAAGAAAAAGGTATGAAAGTAGAAACCAGCTCTTCAAGAAAAAGACATCCAAATATACTGCTCCAGTCCCAAAGAAGCTGGAAGACTTTTTCTGCCTGCTGAGTATCAAGCCAGCCAGAGCTACCTTAATTCAGAAGATACACGCATAAAGCATTGATGTGTCTGGCTTTTCCTCTAAGAGTGTGGCTACAGAAGAGGAATCAGAACTGGCTACTGCAAAGTCTGAAGAGAGGAATAAAAACTATACATCAAAAATCGAACTACAAGCAGAATGTTCCTTCTGCTTACATGACAGGTGTATTGGTTTTGTGTGGCAAGGTTTTGGTAGCGGGGTGGCTACAGGGGTGGCTTCTGTGAGAAGCTCCTAGAAGCCTCCCCCATGTCCGATAGAGCCAATGCCAGCCGGCTTCAAGATGGACCCGCCGCTGGCCAAGGCCGAGCCCATCGGCGACAGCGGTAGCGCCTCTGGGATAACATACGTAAGAAGGGGGAACAAAAAAACCTGCACAATTGCAGCTGGAGAGAGGAATGAGAATATGTGAGAGGAACAACCCTGCAGACACCAACGTCAGTGAAGAAGGAGGGGGAGGAGGTGCTCCAGGCGCCGGAGCAGAGGTTCCCCTGCAGTCCATGGTGAAAGACCATGGTGAGGCAGGCTGTCCCTCTGCAGCCCATGGAAGTCCATGGTGGAGCAGATATCCACCTGCAGCCCGTGGAGGACCCCACGCCAGAGTAGGTGGATGCCCAAAGGAGGCTGTGACCCTGGGACAGGGTGGGGAAGCCCACATTGGAGCAGGCTCCTGGCAGGACCTTATGGACCCGTGGAGAGAGGAGCCCACGCTGGAGCAGGTTTGCTGGCAGGACTTGTGACCCCGTGGGAGGGACCCACGCTGGAGCAGTCTGTTCCTGAAGGACTGCACCCCATGGGAGGGGCCCATGCTGGAGCAGTTTGTGAAGAACTGCAGCCTGTGGGAAGGACCCACGTTGGAGAAGTTCATGGAGGACTGTCTCCCATGGGAGGGACCCCACACTGGAGCAGGGGAAGAGTGTGAGGAGTCCTCCTCTTGAGGAGGAAAGAGCGGCAGAAACAATGTGTGATGAACTGACCACAACCGCCATTCCCCGTTCCCCCTGTGCCGCTCAGGGGGAGGAGGTAGGGAATAATCAGGAGTGAAATTAAGCCCGGGAAGAAGGGAGGCGTGGGGGGGAGGTGTTTTAAGACTTGGTTTTATTTCTCATTACCCTACTCTGATTGGATTGTTAGTAAATTAAGCTACTTTCCCCCAAGTCAAGTCTGTTTTGCCCATGACGGTAACTGCTGAGTGATCTCTCCCTGTCCTTATCTCGACCCATGAGCCTTTCCTGATATTTTCTCTCCCCTGTCCAGTTGAGGAGGGGAGTGATAGAGCAGCTTTGGTGGGCACCTGGCATCAAGCCAGGGTCAACCCACCGCAACAGGCCAAGTTAAGACAAGGACAACTCACAAGTCTAGTACCAGGAATGACGGATGCTCATATACTTGGTGACATCCTTCATCTCAACTGAGGTCAAAATTGAAATCTCTTTTCCTTCTCAGATAACTGCACTAATAATGCCATTTTTTTTCACAGAGAAGAATGGGACTAAGATATATTTTTATTTTTTTAGTATGGAAGCAAGGAATGAGAACTGGAATAAAAAAATCAAAGGCAAGCTTGCAGTTTCCTGAAAACATCCTTCAAGCTAGTCTTCAGTCTGGCCAACTGAACTGCTACAGCAGAAACTGAGATCTGAAGTCTAAGCAGCGATTCCCATACTGTAACATTTGAACTGAGTATCACCTTGCTCACAGCCAAGTAGGGAGGTAGCACTGCCTGGTCAGTGACAGGCCCCTTCATGGAAACAGAGGCAATTCATGGCTGCATTGTGGTGCACGAGCAAAGTGCATTTAGAACCTCTTGGATAAAGTAATTAGGTATAGATCCTGCATAGGAAGCAAGAAGATATTTTACTTGGTGTTCCTCACTCCAGGTGGAGACCATAAACTCTTTTAGATACTTAGCCTATGAAAAACTGTTTCACACAATGCAAAATATTTGCAGGTTGTTTATCTGAAGCCTACATCATCTTGCAATACAATCTTAAAAATCTCAGTAAAATGAGCGGTTGCTAAGACCCAAATCTCAGTTACCTCTGAAGTTACCCCTTTGTTTAGACTGCATCAAGAAGCCTCCATATTAACAGGCAAGAAAGGTCAAAACACTCAAGAGAAATTTAAACAGGTATTTGCAACAGGAACTTGAATTCTGGTTTGTTTGTTTTGTCAAGTACATACATCTCTCAGGCTACAGTCCTCCAAGGAGGAATGCCTAAGAGAGGACCTGGTCAGGTATTTGTCAGTCTAACTCTAAGAAGGCAGGCAGAAGGATCTGTTGAAAATGCATGCTCCTCAAAACATTCTACCGGAGCAGCAACCAGAGGATGGACCACCACTATCCGTTAACACCATCAGTCTCAAGGTTAAAGACATATCACTAAGTCAATGAATGTTACATTGGCAGGTGTATTTCTAAAGCACTATTTCATTTTAGGAGGAGTGGCAGAAGGAAAAACAAGCACATATACTCAACATTACACTTTGGTGCAGCTGAAGTTGTATCTGGAGCAGAAAAGAGGCTATTTGAAGAGTATCCCACTGCCACCATGAAACTTAGTCTGAGAACTCTGAATGGTTCCAGCTGCAGTGGTTTCCCTCAAGAGGAGGAAACCAGTTTAAGAGAGTGTGCATTCAGTGACATTGCTATTTTAAGGGATTGTTTTCACACAGGATCTTCATGGAGAAATAATTTAGGATGTGACTGCTGACTGCCAATGTCACATACGACATGCTTTGAGAGAGCAATAAACAAATTTGAGAGTTTTGAAAGAAAAAAAATCACTCTATATTGACTGGAATTATTCAATACTCTGCAACAACAATTCTGTTTGCCAAGCATGCAGCAAGATGTCAGGCTCTTCAAACACATTACTTATCTCAATAATGGTAGCAGAAAATGTCAAAACCTAGCTTATGAAACTCATTACAATAATATGCACTCTGAAGTGCTGGCAGTCTGCTTTCCCAGCAAAGACTGGCTGTTTCTCCACGGTTCATGACAAACCTTCATATGTTTTTAAAGCACTTGCTTTTACAACTGTACTCACTCGTTTTTAGTATGGGTGGGTCTAACTGAACCAGAAGTTCAATTACTTAGCCTGAAAGGAGAGACTCGGAACCACGGATTCAGCTGGTTCCAGGGAAGAAATAATCAGACAACAGAGATAAAGCTACAGAACTAGAATAAAGGTAGTAGCAGGATCCAAGAAGAAGAACTCAGCAAGAATATGCTGCACTCCCTACAGGTTTAAGGAGCACCCAGAATAACCGAGCTTATGAGCATTTTCTCAGTCTAAGTGAAGGTAATAGCAAATAAAACATATTATATTGTGTATAAAGCACAACATAGCAGGTATTTCTAGCTCCTATGGGCACAAGCAGATTCAAGAACGTTTCAGAAGTGTCTACACTATTTTCCTTCCATGTCCGTCGCTCAAATACGAGGACCTCAAGAGACACATCTTCAGCAGGCTGTGCCCAGTAACCTGCATAGTTTCTGTCAGATGGGGGAAAAACAGCAGGTAAAACAAAAGAGCAAATGTAAGCTTTTGAAAAGCTGATGAGCTAGAGGGTATTCGAGAGCCAAGTAACTACACAAACAGGAGTCCTCTGCAAAGACCCATCACCACCCTCAGATACTTAATGCTATGGTATTAGATTAGTCATATTTACATTCTACTGCAGAAGCCAACACGAGCTTTGGAAAGTTCCTCCATTAGTCATGTGTATGGCAACACACCAAGAAAGGAGACTTGTGATGAATGACCACAAACATAACTTTCTGACTTGAGCAACAGACTGCTTGAATTTTGTTTTTCTAAAAATGCTGGTGCTCTCCTCCTTCCCTGCCTCCCTCCCCAGTGCCCTGCACACCACAGGGTGCCACAGAGCCTGCATGCTGCAGCTGGTCCTCCAGATATAGGCCTACAGACAAGGTGACAGCGGCCAGTTTATCCCTGTCCCACCGCTGGACATTACCTGCCACTCCATCAGTGGCCGACTAACTTACAATCATAGAATCATAGAATATCTTGAGTTGGAAGGGACCCATAAGGATCATGGAGTCCAACTCCCTGCTCCTCGCAGGACTACCTAAAACTAAACCATGTGACTAAGAGCATCACCCAGATGCTCCTTGAACTCTGACAGGCTTGGTGCCATGACCACTTCCCTGGGGAGCCTGTTCCAGTGACCATCCACTCTCTCAGTGAAGAACCTTTTCCTAACATCCAATCTGAACTTCCCCTGATGCAGCTTCATTCCATTTCCTCGTGTCCTATCGCTGGTCACCAGAGAGAGGAGATCAGCACCCCCCGCTCTGCTGCCCCCCTTGAGGAAGCTGTGGACTGTGATGAGGTCACCCCTTAGCCTTCTCCTCTGCAAGCTGAACAAACCAAGTGACCAGCCGCTCCTTGTAAGTCTTGCCCTCGAGGCCTTTCACCATCTTGGTCGCCCTCCTCTGGACACACTCTAATAGTTTCACAGAATCATAGAATCATTTAGGTTGGGAAAGACCCTTAAGATCATCGAGTCCAACCTTTTGATGTCCTTATACTGAGGTGCCCAAAACTGCACACAGTACTTGAGGTGGGGATGCACCACTGCAGCGTAGGGTGGGACAATCACCTCCCTTGACTGGCCAGCTATGCTGTGCTTGATGCACCCCAGGACACGATTGGCCCTTTTGGCTGCCAGGGCACACTGGTAACTCATGTTCAACTTGCCATCAACCCAAACCCCCAGGTCTCTTCCCACAGGGCTGCTCTCCAGCCTCTTGTCCCCCAATTTGTATGTATAACCAGGATCATCCCATCCCAGCCAGAATCCGGCACTTGCTCTTGTTAAATTTCATATGGTTGGTGACTGCCCAACCTGGGTTTGTCCTGCTACCTAGCCACTCATTTTGATGAAATCTGCAAAAATCTTGAGCTCAAGGAGGCCTTTCATCTTTGTAGAGTTTACATGAGGTTTGGCAGCCATCTCAGCGGATGAGGATGCTGGTGGCCACAAGGGCATAAACTCTTGGGCACAGGCAAAAGCAGCTTATCCAACTTCCAGCATGGAAACTGGATTTTATACTCCCATGTCTTGTACTCCTTCCCCTTGTGGGACCAAAAACAGGAGGAGCAGAAATATTCAACACCTAACTGTAACAGAAGCTACAGAAAATACAGGAAGGCCAATACATTGAAACTTGTTCAGGAAATGCTTTAAATAACAGAGCATATCCATCACATCCCTTACAACTGCTTTTTAAACTTACCAGCACTTGATTCCAATCCAGGTTTTGCCAGACCAGCGTTAGTTACCTACAATAAAAGACTTCTACTGCTCAGCTCACATTCTGACAGTTATTTTCCATTATGTCCAAGAGGAGCAATTTAATCACAAAAAGCCTGGGAGAAAGGTGACTTGGTTCTCCATACCTTGCTGTAAGAACTGCCTTTCTAAAGTTTTAAATGGAGAACCTGGAACATAAAAATCACTCGCTGTGGGTGGAGGAACGTACTTAAAACTGTACTCCTCCTCTCAGCCAGGGCAGAAGTTTGCAGGCAAGATCCCTCTGTGTCAGGCAACGCAGATGGGATGTTTACTCCCACCACCTGGAGTCTCATGAAATTAAATCCCACACAGTTGGTTTCAAACCCTGTTCCTCCTATAAGCACCCACCTATCCATGCTACTTTTCAAGTTTAATTTCTCTGCAGAGCAAGAGAAAACAAAAAGCTTTCCATAAAGTTCTGTTCAGAAGAATGAAGCCCCTTCCTATCTAAGATAAATATGGCCCAAACACAAATAACAACTGTAAAACAGCCAAAAAACACAGATAATTTTTTACATCTGGAGAATGTCTGCTTTCTGCACATCTGGAGCATTCACTAATGTATCTGATGGGAATAAAGTCAGCTAAGCCTCTGCTGCAACCAATAAAAAGATTTATCTCCTCTTTAAAAAGATGGGTAAGACTACCCTAATAAATATAATATTTTTTTACAGTGATCCAAAAGCTATTTCCCTGAAAAGTTACTTTATTTGCACCAATCTTGAAAATACAGTACAGAAAATGTTAGGCAATTGTGTGGCCTAATCTTCTGATCTGACTGCTAGAAAATAGCTTTTAGACTAATCTGTGATTTATTTTAATATTTGAATTACTAAGTATTCCTTCCACCCAAAAATGGCAATTTAATATTTTAAATAAACAAGGAAAAAAGCCTAAAAGGTCACATCTTGACTCAAAACTATTTACTTAAATAACTGTAGTCATGTGAGGGTTTTTTTAACAGAACATGGTAAAATAAGCCATTCACTGCAGAAGAAAAACCCATATTTTGAAGCACAGTTTGGGGAATTCTGCTTATCTAAAAGTTTCCCATGCACTGGGCAACTTTTGTTGCCTTTCTGAACAGTTGAAAGTAGGAAAATACAATGGGACTCTAAACATTAGCTATAAGCAGAGTTTTCCAGGGAGGATTTGATGTAGGAATAAGAGGACAGAATGAATGGCTCTAAATCGGCAGAAAGCATATAGAAGAACCGAGTCAACCAGGAAGCTAGAGAATTAACACAATGGCAATGGTCCTGCCAAATGCTGAGCTGCTTATGCAGAAATGAGAAGGGGTAAAAGAGAACTATGCAATAGTTACAAAAGGTCTAAGAACTCCTGTAAGTCCCTTCAATCAAGTAGTGAAGACAAAAGCAAATATTTGGCATCTTAATCACAACCTGCCCAGTGACAAGTTGTATACCACAGCCTGGTTGTTTTCTTACAGTTCGTAGTTCTACATGTCCATAACCGATGTGACCACTTTCCCTCCAAGCAATGGTTTGGACACTTGGTGATTCTCTTCTGGTTACAACCCTCGCTGGCAAATGAACATCAAACATCAAATGGCAGAGCCAGATCTCCTCCTTAAGCTTAAAAGAGCTTCCAAAGCACTGTCACTTACAGCAGCTTGAAAAGAGCTGAAGTATTTTCCATGGTTTGGGGAAAGTTGTTTCTTGCAGAGAATACCTCCCCCACATATTCAAAATATTCAAAACCCAGCTGACCACGGTCCTGGGCAACCTGCAGTAGCTGACCCTGCTGGAGCAGGGGATGGGACTGGAAGGTCTCCAGAGGTGTCCTCCAGCCTCAGCACCCTGTGGTTCTGTGACTTGGGCCAGTTCTAGTCACTGGACTAAACTTCTTGTGCTACAAAACTCATACAACTGCAGATAAAATAAATCACTCTGTCCCTCTGCAATTTTTTTTTACAGATGTGAACTGAAATACATTGCTCTGTCTCATGAAGTTTGTAAGCGGAAACCTGAGCTACACGAACAAAGGCTGTTAGAAGAACATTTGGGTGACAGAAGCATGGCGCTTGCATCAAGAAATGACAAGTTTAGGCGTACCTGGATAGGAAGCGGGAGGAGAGGAAAAGGGTTTTGCAAAAAGGGTGGGGTTTTTCCCTGAATCAAAAAGTATGGGAAAATTTTGAAAAACCTTCTAGGTAACTGCTCTGGAGTTCTTGGTACTCTTCCTTGTAGTAGCCCTAAACCACAGAGGCATCACTCTGTGCCTTAAGCATGAAGTTACTTGATGTCAGCAACGCCAGGCCCCAGCTGTGCAGTGTCACCCCACACCTGGGGCCACCGCTGCCACTGCCTTCTCTTGCTTCAACACAGCACTTACAGAAGACAGCCCTGTCCTTCTGCCCCTGGGGCAGGCAAGGAGCACCCCTTGCCCCTCTTCCCAAGTCTCAGGTGCTAGCACAATCACCATTCCACCAGGAACGGTCTCATGGAGCGGGCACAACAGGCCAAGACACCTCTGCTCTCCATCATTATCTCTTCAGAAACCTGTGCCAGGGCTGGACCGGAAGCTCTGAAGCAGTATTAGCAAACCCTGTTCTCAAATCTCACCAAGATCAAGCAGGCACTGTGCACCTACTTTGCATTCAGCCACTTCTGAAATTCTGTCTTGGCGTAAGGACTGTCGGTAATTAATTTTTTATAAGCCTAAGAAACCAAAATCCTTTAAGTACATGTTTCTCACAGTCTACAGCTTCGAAGTTTAAGCTGCTCGATAGACAGGACTTTAAGCTTTCACAAAGCTGACAAGCCTTGCAGCTACTACGCACATAGCCTTAATTTCCACAACCAGGTGCATTCTTACCACAAGGCTTACATTTACTCTTGTTATGAAAGTTCCCTTCCCTAACTATTACATCACTCAGTCTTTATAGTATGAAAGTGTATCAACTTTGTTAATATATATTAGTTCACATTACACATTGCAATGTAGTGAGGTAGTGGAATTGTACTGGAGACTTTGGTATTGTTTGTGCTTAAGTAAAAGAAACCAAAGGACAGCTTCGCCCTGTAAATAAGGACTTTGTTTCTTGGAAGCATAGAGCTGTCCATGAAGGATAAAAGATATCCCTGGACAACCAACATAAGGCCAGCATCCTAGCCCCTCTAATACCTCTCTGAAACCCTCCCAGCATCAGCTGGCATTAGAGGTAAGTAACTATAGCAAGACTGACTCCAGGGATGTCTGCATCAATGGACAAGCAGCAAGAATGCTGCAGAAATATAGTTGCTTTGCAAAGTTTTACTATGATTTGTAATCAGTAGTGTGGGTGTTAGTGATTAGTGAAATCATGTTGTACCTGAACATTTGAAGGGTATACAAATCCTGTGTAAAACCACATTCAGGGTGCCCCAATTTGGCTTGGACACCTCATGCGCATGAATAAATATTTACCCTTGTAATTCTATATTTTGGTCCTAGTCTCTTGCTAGCAGATATCTAGCAATAGCACTAGCTTCAGCAGTTCTTGGCAAGAACCTTTCCTCAGTTGACTGACATCTGTGAAACCTCTTTCTCTGTAGCATGTACTTCAAAACAGCGAGCATATCACAAGCAGTCAAAACTATACTTTGAACACTGTGGAGCAATATGCACACTGATGGCACTAAGATGGACACCAGAGGAGATGGTGGGGCTGGGAAGGGGTGCATGTTCAAGGCCCCTAGAACACTCAGTCTTCTCACATTCATTAACAGATTCATGAACATTAAACCTCACTGGATAACAGCCCAAATTGCAGCCAGCACCAAAAGTTAACAGTTAAATACACTGGAAAGACTACAACAGTGGTTAAGCAAAAGATTAGTCTTGAATTTAAGAAACCTGTTTTATCCAAGCAGGTTGCCAACTCTTCAGTATTGTATAATTTAATGAATTCATTGGTTCTCTTGAAAGTAACTACAACTGGCATCAAGTAACCTAATGCTACTTTATTGCCAGAAGTTTATCCATACTCCTATTCAGATAATAACATTCTAAACTCTTTGCACTGAAAACCTCTATATGCATCTGTGCAGTTCAGTACCCTGCCCGGCATTGTGCAGGGAAAAGTGTTTTCAGGGCAATTGTGTGATCTCTTGAGCCATGACTTCAAAAGTTGTGTGCTTTTTCTGCTCATCCCAATATTCAGTAAAACACTTTACACAGCGATAAACAGATGATAGACTGGAGGCTTCCCTCCCCACCAAACGGTCAGGAATCACCAGCATTTTGTTCTCTCTGCATCCTTATTTGCTTATACTCTGCACCTCTGGTAGCCTCTGGGATTGGGGCAGGGAGGGACGGAAGGAAAAGCAGTCCCCGAGGGGGCTTGGAGGAAAAGGAAAGTGCAGCAGCGAGGCTCAGCTGCAGAAAGGTTAGGGAGGTCTGCACTAGATGAAAGATGGTAAAATTTTAGCACAAGGAAGAAGGAAGTATTAAGAAACCAAGATTTGTGATCTGGCAGCCAGTGAAGTAAAAGCTCCAAAAATTCAACAGTTAGAGTGGTAAATAATCCTCACTCTGATCAAGGAAAAAGAATTTAAATTGTAACTTATGATGAACAAGTAAATGGAACTTGGCCTTCCATTTAGAAATTCCTTCTTTAAAATAAAATTTAGTTGAAATATACGCTTGCAATGTGCACAGAACTAAGTCAAGAATACTCTTATTTTTACAGCAGTATACCGAAATGATGGCTCGTAGTGAGAAGAACTGTTTTATGTCTGCTGATACTTGTAAGCTGACAACTTCATTTCACAGCCTGTTTCTTTTACCTTCCTCACCAGAAGTCTCATCAGTTCAAAACAATTTGTATACTAATAGCAAAATTGAAACAAAATATCTGTAATCTGGTCAGAAACATTAACTGAACAGTAAAATTGACTTTGCTTTTCTAGACTCTTTTTCTTTGTGGCTTGTTCAGCTATGGCTAAAAAGATTTTTCAGTGCTTTCAATCTGCATACTTAAAAATAGCTACTACAGCTTTTGCTAAAAGAAAGAAGAGGAAGACTTCGGGTTTTACAATAAGGGTTTCCTGTGGGGAAGGCGGGGATAGAGGAAACGAGACCCAGTATAGTAGTTTGCAATGATTCAACTCATATTTTAATCCATTGCTCTGAGACTGAATCAGTTCTGGCACTAGTCAACTCATTTTATAACAAAACCTATTGTTCTGCTCAAACTTCAAATGTTGACATGTTTCAGTAGCACCAGTGACACTTTTCTTCCTGCAGGTATTTACTATTAGGGGATTAATTGAGAGAGAGTTGCATTAAGTGACAATTCAGTGAGCCAGGATTTCACAGCTTGTGCTCCACTGCACCACACCAGCATTGGTTTGGAAACGTGCAGACTAGCTTCAGCCACAGGATGCGTGACGTGACAGCAGCCTGCCTCTCTGGGCGATGGGGAACACTGGAGGAGAAGGCTCATTTTTTCTACTTCAATTAACTTTTTATCATGTAAAATTACTACCCAAAAAAATATTTCTGAAGGACAGCCAGGCACACAGAGATACTGTATGCGCCCAGGTCAATGTAACTAATTTTAGTTGCCCAAGCCAGACAGATAAAAAACTAAATAGATTAGTCAGAATCCAACTAAGCGGCAGCCACAGATATATGGCAAGCCAGAAATGTGGCATAGGTTTTGTCAGATGAGGGTTTATTTTTTGTCTCGTCAAAAAAAAAGAAATTTTTTTTTTTTTTTTTACTTCCCATCCTTCATTATTGTTACTTGAGAAACAAGATGAATCTTCCCTTTTGTACCAAGGCTATGTTCTTAGTCATTCCAACCTGTTCATGTGCTCAGCAAAACATCTGGAACGCGTTCACAGTGAAACCTTAAGCATTTCTAGTTCAAGTGCATCTTGTGAAAGTACCTCTATTCTGCTATATTTAGACAAAAACTTTTATCAAGAATTCTCCATGTCCACCCTAAGAAATAGTTTCACCATCTCCACTCTGATTCTGTATCATCTTCTAGTGCAAATTGGATTTTATACTCTAGTGTTATCATTTGCAGGCAGCCATTACACATGCCAGTCTTTAGTCTGCACTATAAATTTACTCATTTGGTAGACGACCACAGGAAAGCAACAGGAATGGATGGAAAAATTGTCCTCAGGACAGGTAAGAAACGCAAGTTGAAGGGAGCCGTGCCTGGGTATAGGACTGGCACTGGAGACAGTGAGAAAGATGCAATGGCAACACCCAAGGGAAAGGAGTAGAAGAAGCAGTGGCCAGGGAAGAGGAAGAAGGAGAGAGTCAGAGAGGTCCGAATGCAGAGAAGTTGTCAGCTTGCTACAGCCACAAGGTTCAGAATCACAGCTCTTGCCTGAAGTGTTGGAGGGAAAAAGGTCCACCTCTCTGCTTAGCACAGTAAAGAGCTGGCCTGTACAGAAGGCCAAAATAGAAAAAAGGAAAGCTGGAAGTTTTTGTGAAAAGGGGTGGGGGGAGGGATGTCATAAATCAGATTGCAAACTTGCTGGCTAAGACAAGCACGGGCAGCTCTGATCCAAAGAACTGATGTCTGTATAACCATTTGCAACATTTGGGGAGGGAGAGGGCAGGGAACGGTTGGTGAAGTAACTATTGAATTTGGGATTCAATCACAAGATGCCTGGCATCCAGGAGGTACTGAAAAACACAGAGGCAGGCAGAGATTTCTGGCATCAGAGGGAGAATACAGACAGGCACGGATAGCTGGAGGCGAGGGAAGAAACAGAAGACTGAAAGATAAAGACAGAAATACAGAAAAAGATAGCCTTATCCAAAAGCTTTCCACATAGGCTTCCCCAAACACTTCCCCCAAACCTTATCCTGAAACTTCTTGTTTCTAAATTTAACAAGGACTTGTGTGCCTCCAGAGCTGTCTGTTTTGTCCAACAAAAGTATCAGCTCTAATAAAAATCATATCCCACCCAAAACATTTGCCTCACTTATTTTTAATTCACCACATCACGCTACTACTACTATCACCACTAGCCCCTTCCCTCTTCACACAGGTTCAATATTTTCCTCCAAATCATAGGGAAGAAATAAGTGGTGGTGAAATATAAGTCTAAACACTGTAACTCCATTTTTTTTCCAGATAGAAAAGGTTTAGAGTGTAGTATTTTTGTGGCAGTAATAAAAACAGTAATACTGCCAATATTGCAAAGTATAACCAGACTTGCAGAATTGGCTGTCCTGGAAATATTGGAGTTTAACAGAAGTTTCACTTTATTTTTCCTTCAAAATATTGGACTTCTTCACAAACAGAAAAATGCAAGCAATATTTTCTGTGTTTAAGCAAAAAAAGCATACAAAGACAGTTTTACAATTAAAATCTGATTTTTACCAATGACAGTTTTACCAATGAAATTGATGGATGTTTAATCAAAAAGAACTTCTACTTCATGGGAAGACTAACTTGTATGCCAAGTCATAACATTTACCTGATGAAAGAACAACTGCAATCCTAAAAACAAAGTTTGATTTTACCTAGATTAAAATGATTTGGCTCAAACTGAAATCAGCTTTGCGGATACTTTACACACATCAAGAAATTAATACCATTTTTTGTGAAAAATTTCAAAGAAACAAGAGATCCAGTGGGAGTTTTACAAGACTCAAGCTATGAGGAAAGTAAAGCGGAATTAACATTTGTAGTTAATTAACAGTTACCTCAGTCAATAGGTTTTTCTTTTACAAGTACAGTTAAAGATGCCATTTCTTAGATGTTTATAGTACGTGGACTCTTCACAGGTGACTGAAATCTGTGTAAAGGAAACCAACTGCATTTGTTATACAGCCAATGATGTTGTGTGATGAGACCTGACTTAAAAAGTAAATGTTTTCTTTTGAAATGATCCTTCTCCCAAAACGTGTTAGAATGATTCCTGCATTTGACAAGTTAATTATGTATTTTGAAGGAACTGTTCTGTATTTAGAAAAACTGTTCTCTATTTAGAAAAACTATTGTAAACAGGCATTACACCACACAGAACTAAGTTCTTGGACTGTCATAGGAATTTGCCTTATTAATTTTTGGAATTCTTTGTAGAAAATCTTCTGGATACTATTCTTCTGAGCTCCCCAGCCACATCAAATGCAGAGACTAAACCAATTGAAAAGGAGTTTGTGATATCACTGCAGTAATTTTTATTTTCAACATGTGAAAAATGTGCTTTCCTGCAGCAAGCAGGGCTAGAATTTGCAAGCATATAGAGAAGCAACCTTCCAAACACGAGCTTTTGCACTATTGATCCCAAGTCTGCAGAAAAGGTGACTCAGCACTGTTGTTGCCACTACGTCCTTTTGCAAGGTTGCACAGACACCTACAGCAGCAGCCGGTAATGTACAGACAGACAGGCAAAGGGCAAGACACACAAGCTGCAACACTGTTTCTCTGTATTGGGAATAACTTGCAGGGCCTGGGTAGGAGGGGCTGATAACATGGTGGGACCCCTGTGAACCAAGGAATAACCTGCTATGTACCATGCTGGAGGGAGCATGCCGTAGGATTCACAGCAAGGCCAGAGATAATACCAAGATTCTGGCAGTATGGTAAATCTTGGGGAAAAATACCTGGAAAGAATGGGAATCCTGCATGCCCCTGTCCTACATCCTGGGACTTACCAATGCTCCTGAATGGAAAAGGAGAGGGTATAACGGAGTCAAATGGAAGGCCCTTCAGAGATGCAGCATTGCCAGCTGAGGAGTTGTGAGCACAGGGCAGAGTCGGAACTTGGCTCAACCACTGCCTTCTACCCCAGTCTCCAGACCGCATACTGTTCTGACAACCCATTTGAATTCACTGCCCTGTGGGGGACCTGCTGCTAGCCTGGCAGCAGGTGCAAATAACCAAATTTATTGGGCTGTCTGGGTAAGGTGACCAGGCATCACTTGGCCTCGTCTACATCGTGCCCTAATGGATACCGGTGCTCAACGCACCTTATTGCCCTTGTGTAGCAGTGATGAATGAGAAGACACATGCCTACCTCCAGTGGAAGGGAGTTTGAATAGACAAGATTGGTAGCCCCTACCTGTTGCCACCACCCCTACTGCCCCTGCCCTCCTTGGGCTTGACTTTCTTGACCACTGTAGATGGGACAGATGAGACAGGAAGGCATTGGGCTTTTGGTATATGCAGTGTGCTTTGTACAGGAGGGAACCAGCTACAGGACTCTTACTGACGCCAACAATGTTGCATGCACTCAGATAGACCCAGTTGTTCTTCCCTTAGCAACCCAAATAATTTGCTGAAAGAGGTATTCGAACTGATTAAGGGATCTCTAGTGAGCTTTAAAAAGTAATTAGTAACTGATTCCCTGGAAAAACAAGGGAACGGGGGCTCTGAAACACATTTACCTTACAATAGTCCTGTTCAGCCTGTCCAGAAGCATACTGGAGAACGGCAGTTAACAACAGACAGCAGAGCTTTGAATGACGTAGCTGCTGCATCAGCAGCTGTAGTTCAAGGTGTGGTGCAGCTCTTGCATGAGCCAGAAGCCAAAGAATATACCTGGTATGTTACAACTGATGTTGCAAACGTGTTCTTTTCAATCCCTCTGGCTGAAGAAGCAAGACCTCAACTGCTGTCACCTGCAAAGGTGTGCACTATGTCTGGAACTGGCTGTTGCAAGGAGTGGAAACACAGCCCTACCATCTGCCATGGCATCATCCACAAAACCTTAAAGCAACATACCTCTAGAGAATTTTTCCACTGCATTGATGATATTGATTAGAGGAAAAACTCTCAAAGAAGTACTAAGTAATGGGCAACTGGTAATCTTTATCTTTCCCAACTTTAACTGATTAGTCCGTGGCCAGGAAATCAACAATATGAGGAAGACTGAACTCCTCTGGCTATAAAATGCCCCAGCATATGCTGAAAATAACCAATGGAGTTTGTTTACTGATGGATCCTGTAAAATCACAGCAGGAAACGGGGCTCCGAGCAGCTCCACAGGGGAGGCTGCCACCTGCAAAGAGACAAGAAGCTGCCATCAGTTTGCAGAAGTAATGGCCTTCAGAGTCTCCTTGGAGCATGCTCAGGAGCATCAGTGGCTCTGAGTATACATATGCACAGACTCCTGAGTGATCACTAATGTGGTGCAGAAATGGCTCAAAGATTGGAATCATGATAACCACCAGCAGTAAGGAAAACCACTTTCAGCAGCAGAAGAATGGAAAGTAATACAACAGCTACTCGGAGAAACATCTACTTGAATGCATGGTGTTAATGCGCATATCTGAAATTCAAAGGCAATTTGAGAAACATAGTAACCAGGCTGACCAGTTAGCTCAACTTGCCAGCATAGATTTAGGGTGTGAGCGCAAAGGAAAGCTCACAGGTTTCCTGGGTTTTAGCCAGGTAAGTCCACAAAACTGCTGCTCATGTACTGGGGCAGAGAACGCAGCTTAGACTTGTCTCAGGAAGCCATAGTGGAAGCAACTAGGCAGTGTGAGATCTGTGGAATAATACGACACACATGGCAAGTATGAATGATGAACCAGTATGTGCAATGGGAGAAAGGGAAGTTTGGAGAAGCCTGGCAAGTAGATCAGCCCCCTTCTCTCCAGCAACACCAGCAGGTGCTGTCTTCTCACAGTGGCAAAGCTAGCAATTGGTTGCTAGAAGCTTTTCTACTTGGAAAGAAAATGTAGGCAGCATCGTAGATGGAACAAGCAAACTTTGTTGGCATGATGGAACGCAGCCTTGACTAGACTCCGATAGCAGTAGTCATTTCAAAATCACAGCTGTCCAAGAATGAGGGGAAGACTGTGGAGCAGAGCAGGTGTATCATATTCCCTATAATCCCCAGGCATCTGGAAAGGTAGAACGGTACAATGGCTTACTTGAGACTGCACTTCAGGGAAAGGGAATCTCACCTCTATGAAGCTGGGGGGAGCTAGTTAACATAAAAGTAGGAACCCGTCATAGCAGCCCTGCAGAAAACCATATAACCCAAGTTCACTTGGGTGACAAAGTACCAGCCAGCCTGGAGGACACCAGAATTGAGACACAAGTTCGTGTCTATCCTCCTGCAGCAACTGAAATCCCTAAGGAAGGGGTCCTTATCACTTGAGGACCAGGAATTACCTGCTAGGTGGCCTTTGGAAAAGTGATAATGAAATTAAATACGTGCTGTTACATACGATAAATAATCTTATTTTACTGCATAAATTATGCCATGTGCTTTGGAAACACAAGACATACGCCTTTGCAGACAAGATATATGTCCAAACAGTTCCCAGGTACACGTTGCTCAAGAACGTACGGGGCGTGAACTGGGCAGGGTTTCAGCAGAAAAGGGCTGCAGGGTGCCCTGTCTGGGAAGAGGCCATGAACTGCCCCGTGCCGCTTACAGTCATGTCACGGTGGCACTGACACCAACGGTGCACACCAAACCTTCAACTGGTCAGAGGCGCACACAATATTCCTGCTTGAACACACATAAGAAAAAGTGTCAGCCAGCAGGGACAGGAGACACGTGAGGAGATGGTCTGAGAGAGTCGCAGAGGGAGAGACTGCAGAGGCGACGTGGCTGGAGAGGTGCTCTGGGCAGGAGAGGTTCCATGCCAACAGGGTACGTCCCTGAGGGACTGCAGCTATGAGCAATCCACATCAGGGCAAGGACACCCCTGAGGGATTGCAACTGTGGGCCACTCACACCAGGGCCACCCACACCAGGGCAGGGACAGCCCTGAGGGGCCATAAGCGACCCTCACTGGGGCAGGGACACTGAGAAGCAAAGAAGAGCAAAGGAAAATCGGCAGGAAGCAAGGAGGAGCAGCGGAAAGAAACCATTAGGCATACAACCTTCCTGCTCTGCCCGTCACCTCACCGAAGGAGCAGGGGATGGACTGAGCGTAACCTGCAGCAAAAACCAGGGAAGCCACGATGGGTCGGTAGGGGTGTTTGGCTTAAGTTGAAAGTGGGGAAGGGGGAGGACCTTAAGGGTTTGATTTTCTTTCTCTTAATTCCCAAATCCATGATTAGAAGTTTGTGTTAACTGACAGTAAGCTAATTTAAGTAAAAGTTCCCCAAGTTGAGACTGTTTTGCTCCTAACATTCTCTCAAAACACTTTTACTAGACTCCAAAGAGTAGGTTCCCGTGTCAGAGCATAGAAAAGCAGTTTGGCTAAAAGAAAGAGGCTTGCCCTTGGCAAGATGATCTTAACTGATGAAGATTACTATTATTACTGCATTTCACTAACACAGCTGTCACCTGATGAAATACAAGTTGATTGCAGTGAGAGGTTCAAGACAGCAAGAGTTAAAGCGGAGTCCTTTCTCAAGTGCAGGCGACCCCATCACATGCACCAGTGTAACATCAGGAAAATATTGAAATTGGGCTTGGCTGGATGGCAGTAGGGTGAGTCACACTTAACTCTTGCCAAGTTAAATCACTATAACTGCGGAAAGCTTGAGAATTGTTGCAGTGATGTCATTTTGATGTAGCAGTGCAGTGGCCATTTTATATAAATAACAACATATAAAAAAACCTCATGCCCATTTCAAATTAGAGGAAACAGAAAGATGGAGAAACATGTGCTGCACTTTTCAAGTTCATGCTGCCATGTATGCACACTAGCACTGCTACCAAATTGTTCGACTGAAAGAAAGTTGTGTGGTGTGGTTGGTTGGTTGGTTTTTTTTTTTTTTTGTTTGTTTTTTTTTTTAATCAGATTTTAAAGGCAAACAACTCCAGAGCCCACAAAGCAGAGATCAGTCTCCAGGAGTCCCTGTGCCACCTCCCTGTCCCAGCTGAAAGCTCCATCTACTACATTACAGACAGGCTCATTTCATCGTCTTTCATCCAACTAGTCATTTTTCTCAACACTGGCTTGCCTCAACAAGAAGCCAGGGGCAC
This sequence comes from Fregata magnificens, assembly GCA_013389945.1. Lineage (NCBI taxonomy): Eukaryota > Metazoa > Chordata > Aves > Suliformes > Fregatidae > Fregata > Fregata magnificens. The sequence continues at coordinate 68,808 of WAAD01039283.1, forward strand.
AAGCGTTTCCTTCCCTTTGCTCATAGCCCTGTAATTACAGCAGTCTTATGAATAAGGGATCTCCGCTTGTAATTCACCTTAGGCTACTGATCTTACAACATAGATACCTCAGCTTCCAGTGTGTATTTTGCTCACCTCCTGGTGTTCACTACCACAACTGTTTCTCGTGGCAACTGTGTTTCAATTAAAAAGCTCTATTCAATTCTTGCAAAGGATACTTAAAGTGTGTATTCCTGGGTCCAAACTCGAGATCCTCAGTAAGCAGACAGCTTTTCATGCCTTGATCTTTCTATGGTAGATAAGGGAGACTTTCGAGCTTTATGCTTGCATGCTGCTCATCATGTATGGATTTTTTTTTTGTTTAATTCTCCTTGTGCTGTGCTCTTCATACAAATTGTACAGAAGATATGCTGCCTAATACTTTTTTTGTTGTATTTTGAAAACCAGATGCCTAAGATTAGACGCTGGGCTAACCTGGTGGTTTTGCAGATGTAAGATGGCTGAGCTGGTCTCACACGTCACAGCCAGCCAAAGCAGGAAGCCTCCTGCCCCCACATCATTTCCATTCTCCAATGCTTGGCCCTGCCACTCCCCTGCGCTTGTTCTGACACCCATCAAACACTCCGCAGAGCAAACTCAATGCACCAGATTAGTCACTTGCTGATTTATCATCTCAGTGCAGGCCCTGATGGGCACCAGACCAAACACAGGAGGAGACAAATACAAAGATCCCACTCCTCAGCAGGGGCAAGCTGTTAGACTGCCTATAGAAACTGACGATATAAAAACTCACATTCGACCTTCCTCTAGATCCAGCCCCAATGATATCTAAATTCCAGCTTTGCCTGACTTGCAGAGCTCATACTTGGCAAATGAGACAACACTTGAATACCAGTTTTGAGGTTAAAACTGCAAGCTCGTTTTCTAAGCAAGCTCAAATAATGAAGTTCACCCTTGCTTAATAATACGTTCAAATCCTCATGATATGTTGAATATTGTTTTAATGCTAACAACTTTCATGTGCCTAAAATGGATGATCCCATAAGAAGTTCTCAGTCCTGAGGCACAGACTGGTCCATTTGAATTGTGAAAGCAAGCAGTCCCAGTAAAACCTGTCACCTCCAAACTGTCACACAACAGCTGAACTGCTTATAAAGTACGATCCTTAACTTTCTATAGCAGTTCTGCAAATTCAGACTACAGATAGCCTACCAACAGTGAAATTAAAATTTTCAAAGTATGTCATTCCGATTTTGCCTTTATTTTAATTTAGGACTGCACGACCACAAATCTGAAATTCCCCTGAAGGGCTCCACCTTCCCCAGGCTGACATACTCAACAGTTCTCAAATTCTTACACATTTTGTTTAAGGAAAAAGTGTCCAAACTAATTATAAACTATCTACTTGGTTTGTAGTATTGGCATTAACCAGTACCCAGATAAATTAACCAGCTTTTTAAGAGCAATCTGTTAAAAATGTACCATAATTTTCCTTAGAATTCAAAACAAAACCCCTGAAGGCAGTTTTTGTGCACCTTCCGTCCGGTGAAGCAGAAACCAGACAGACTCTCTTAACCTCCAAACTTCTTAGCATGAAGTTTAGAAAGACTATTTTTGAGCGACTCCAAATACTGCCACATCTTAACAGCATCACACCAAAGATCTTGCTGTCCATGACCGTGAGGACTGCCTGCAGAAGTATAGGAGCAAATTTTCCACATAAGTAGTAAGACTGTTGTAGAAGTCACTTTCTAGCTCAAACGGAATCTAATACATGGCAGTAGTAGCAAGGCTTGCTAAAGCCTTAGGCCGCAAGCTGTGAACCTTCACCTACATCCGCTGACCATATACTGAACTTTTACTTGGCTACATGAAGGAAGGCCCTGAAACCGGTGCAAACCAGGCAGATAAGGTAGCCACAACCATCAGCAGAAGCTGCATCCATCAAGATAAGAAAAGGAGCGTCCCGCCTGGAGACAGAGAAAGGATCCCATAAGGAACAAGAAGACGCCAGACCCAAATAGCACTATTGGACTGAACCATCGTCTGAGGGGAGGGGAACTTGGATTGTAAGGATATAATTGCCCAGGGATTTCTTTGTTTGGGGTCCCTCTCTGGAGGCACCCAGCTCGAGCTGTTCTTTATCGCTGTACCACTCGATAAATTCGCCTGGCGTATGTCGTGTCGAGACTCTGCTTCAGGGAAACCTGAAGGGTGGAGCCTGTGGGGGAGAGAAAGCGCCCGAGAGTGAGTGTGTGTGAGCCAGGAGTGGAAAAGGGGCACCCGTCGGCTCAACAGAGCTGCCCGCTGCGAAGGGACTGCGGTCCCAGCAGTAAAGTCTTGCGTGGTGTGTGTGCGACTCCCTGAAGAGTGTGTGAACGCTCAGGCCACGGCTTCTCCTTTAACAAAGATGATATCTAAATGTTAGCAGCCTGAATCATCTGTCAGTTTTAAAGGTGGTTACTGTAAAATTGTACTATTTTTCTAAGAGCTCAGCTTTGCTAACCTAGCAGTTAATAATAAAGCCACAGCAGAAGAACTGAATTCAACCAGGTTTGATGCCAAACTGCTTATCTGGCATCCTTCATGCAGTATCTACAGCTTCCAGTCAAAGCTAGGAACAGCTATTTTTCCTTCTCTTTTACAGTGAAGAGATAGATATTTAAGTTTTGAAGTGTTACTTTTACAAAGCACCTGAAAGAAAATAACTAGGCATAGCACCGGCTACGCTTATTAACACTGTAAAAAAAAAAAAAAAATTTCTTAGAAATAAGTCACATAAATGGGAAATGACAGTTTGCACTGCACATTCCAGTTGAGGAGTCTTCCTCCTGAAAAACACTTGGCATTGGGTACTTTGCTACTTTTCTCCCCCGCCCAAACTGTTTCCTGATACCAAATACCAACGTGCTATTACATACACACCATTTTGATCGGGGTTCAGGAAAATCGTCCCTGACACACACTGAAGCCGTGAGAAGCTTCTCAGAAAATACACCGGTCTGTTTTACCCTGCAGTTTTGCCATAATAAAATTTTTTTTAAAAGGCTGTCACGTGATAGCCGACTTTCTGGTGAATAAACTATCAGATGCCCTGGAATTGCCGTAACTCCGCTTTCTTTCCTAAAATGGAAGCCGAGCTCCAGCAGAGCTCCCCGCCGCCCCGAAACCCCCTCCAAGCCTCCTTCAAGGACCCCCCTGCACCCAAGGGCCCTGCTGGGCCGAGCACCACGTATTCACCGAAGAGATTAAAAACAAGACAGGGTTTACTGTGCGGGCAGCGGGCAGAAAGCTCAGGAATACTCTTCCAGTTAGTTAAAAGAGAAAAAAAACCCCACAAAAACAACCAAAAAAGGGCTGGAGGGAGAGAGCGCCGTTTCCCTGCCCCGGACAGACACGGGCAGCCGGCGCCCGGGGACCCGCCCGGCTCCCTCCCGGGCTCCTCTCACCCCCGGGGCCGCTCCGCCGACCCCTCCCGCCTCCGTGCCGAG
>WAAD01039283.1:72624-103445 GCA_013389945.1 Fregata magnificens
GTGCAGCCCCGTTCCCCGGCGGGCTGGAGGCGTCGCGCTGAGGCCGGGAGCCGGGTTTCCCGTGTGGGCCGGGCCGAGTCCTCCTGGCTCTGACGAGCTGGAGAAGGAGCGGGGCTTCGGCGCGTGCGGGTTGATGCTCCTCAGCCCTGACACCGCTCCTGTGCAGCCTGCCCGCGAAAAAAGGGGGCACCGGACCAACGAGCCCCAAAAGGAGGCCCTGTTTTCTGTGCGGATGAGCTCCAGGGCTGAAACACTGGCCACAGGTCTTAACAGCAGAGGCGCACACTCTCGCACCACTGCCCTCTCTTCACCCAGGCACTCTCTTTTCCTGTTTTTCCTCAGGAAAAGTTACCCAACACTAAACACACCAGGACACCTAATAATCTTGCCCATAACAAGCTTGCTTTTTCTCTGGTCAGACAGAAAATCGGTAAAATAGCTTTGAGTCTTGTAGTTGCAAGCGATGCCACACCGGGCCCACGCCTGATGGGTACAAATGTAAACCCATGTGCAGTACGGCACTGAGGTTTTGCAAGTAATTTTGCTGGTGTGGGAAGATAGATGTTAAAGATCCTGTTTTCCTGTAAGTCTTTTTCTAACGGCTGTTTCGTGTCTTGTATAGGATGCTTTCGGTTGGGGGCCAGTTGGTCCCCCGGGTGCTGCCATAGCAGCCTGAAGCGCTGCTGCTGCGGGTTGGGGTGGGAGCAGTGTTGACGCAGTTGTGCTGAGCTCTGCTCAGGGGCACGTGTGAAAAAACCACTTCTGCCAAATCCTGGTTTTCCACTTGCCAAGTATGCACCAATTATTGACTGGATAATAAGTAGTTCGGTGACGTACAGCATGTGATTTAGAAGGTAACTGGAGATGTGTGGCTGACTTGGATTCACTGGTTGTAGGCCTAAACCTTCCTCAGAGAGGTCCGTGCCTCTTCTCTAGCATTTGTAGGACCTTGCCAGCTGGAAAAGTGGAAGGTCACAGAGTTTGTGAATCACTGTCACCAGTTCATAAATTGATGGTAATATTTTTTCCTCCTTGACAGTGCAAAGTCAAGTAATTTTTAGATTTAACCTGAGGCAATAAAGAGTTTAACTGTAGTAATAAACTAAAACACACTTAAGATTATGCTGCATTTTAAGTTAAGGATAAGCTTTTCCTTTAAAATATCTGAGTTTTGCAGGAGCAGTACTGGAAAGTCCACTGAAGACTATAGGCAAGAGGGCCTGAACAGCAAGAGGTGGTTTTTCCAGTCATTAATATTTATGGAGTTTTGCTGGTTTTGGCTGGGATAGAGTTACTTTTCTTTGTAGCAGCCTGTATGGGGCTGTGTTTTGGATTTGTGCTGAAAACAGTGTTGGAAACACAGAGACATTTTCATTATTGCTGAGCAGCGCTTACACAGAGCCAAGGCCTTTTCTGCTCACCCCACCCCACCAGCGAGTAGGCTGGGGGAGCACAAGAAGCTGGGAGGGGACACAGCTGGGACAGCTGACCCCAACTGACCAAAGGGATATTCCATACCATATGATGTCATGCTCAGCATATAAAGCTGGGGGAAGAAGAAGGAAGGGCGGGATGTTTGGAGTGATGGCGTTTGTCTTCCCAAGTAACCGTTACGCGTGATGGAGCCCTGCTTTCCTGGAGATGGCTGAACACCTGCCCGCCGATGGGGAGTATTGAAGTAATTCCTTGTTTTGTTTTGCTTGCACGCGCAGCTTTTGCTTTACCTGTTAAACTGTCTTTACCTCAACCCATGAGTTTTCTCACTTTTACTCTTCCGATTTTCTCCCCCATCCCACGAGGGGGGAGTGAGCGAGTGGCTGTGTGGTGCTTAGTGGCCAGCTGGGGTTAAACCGCGACAGGAGTCAACATTACATCATTGATGTAATGTTGTAAAGCAGCTTCCTTTTTTCTGAACTCCAAGCCTGGAAGGTAAGATTGAGTATATGCACATGCATTGTGTAATCCAGCAGTATGGATCTAGTCATTAAAGCTATGTGCACAACACAGGAAATTATTAACGTTGCTCAAAGGATTTCCTTTAACAGAGTGTTTGTTTATAGCTGTTGTTAAGCATCATCTAAGAAGTTGCTAACTTGACAAAAAGAAGAAGGATAGGTATTCCTCAGAGTACTGCCCACTTCTCTATTTAATTGCATCGTACCAAACCACTTTTTTTTCCGGGATTGCAGAAGTAACAGAGAAAGCCTAGTTATCTCACTGGAATTACCACATCAGATCAGGGCCCTGTAGTTTCCTGTTTCCAAAATTAGTCTTTGTCAAAGTTACCGTGTTCAGATGAGGTAACAGCAACCTCCTGTTAGAACAGATTTGTGATAACTGCACTTTGCACTAGAGCTAGTGGTTTCCAGTTGGTTCAGTCCTTGAGGCCGGGGTACAGTTTGCTGGCACTAGCCACTTTATGGCTAATAAATTTTCCAGGTTTATGAATATCGAGTAATTTCTTTCAATCTTCCTAATCTTTTCATCTGAAGACTTCACTGACATCTTGTGAAAATGAGTTTCATTATTTGTGGTTACCAGCTCTTCTGTGTGTGTAACTTTGATTAGAAAAAAACCCAGGCTTTGTCATTTCACAAGTAAAGCCAAATGATCTGTAAAAATAAAAATAATTTAGTACTAGGGCTGGTTATCTGATTGTGTGAGTAATATGCATAATCTGAGACCCACTTTTTCCAATAGCACCTATCGTTGCCCTGCTCAGTCTGCAATGGTTGTCCTAGCAGGTCTTTCACTCTGTCTGTGTCCTGCCCTTAGCCTCTAGCAGGAAGCCTCTGCAAACAGCTCGGGCATTTGCCTGATCTGAAGATGTCTCGGAAGGAGAGAAGGTTACCTTAAGACTTATTTCTAGAGAACAGGATCTTTAAAAGACATGTACGCTGTATGGTTTGGCCAGAAGAAAAATATGAAGGCTGAAAGTTGTAAAGCCAGATGAAACTGTTCAAACTTGAAGAAACTCAGTAATGTGTGCAGCTAAAGAGCTGCCTTTGCAGCGTTCCGTGAGCTATGAAGATAAATCCTCCTTTCTTCTCAGTTTCCTCCAATTCTTCTTCTGAAGTAAGATCCTTGTAGCTCTTTTCCTGCCTCGGCATAACTTTTTTGCCGCTTTTACCTATGAGCTCTCAACCTTGCCAGAAACAGCATAGCTCTCCAGGTATTCAAAGGAGCAAAAGAAAGACAAATAGATTTTTATTTGCTAAAAGCAAAGTCTTCATGGAGCAGTCAAAACCTTACTGCTCTGCCTCCCAAGGACACCGTTTGGTAGAAGAGGGCCACAGCCACTGCCAGTGGATGGTGAAGCAGACGGGCAAAGACAGCGCTAGGGAAAAAAGAAAGGAGCTGGGCAGTATTGGCAGTGCTAAAAAGCTATTCTTTGATGCACACACGCATTTGGTTCCTGTTACAAAGTTGGTATGAGTACAAAAAAACCCCCTGGAAATTATGTTGCCTTTTTTGCTTTTACTAGTCACCAGAATTTGGCAATACTCTGCGATAACTCTTTTTATTTCAGGTGCAATGTTTCTGATGCCAAGAACACCCCTATGTAAGGAGCATATTTGGATGTGTTGATGTGGTTGTGGCCTCATCTAACAGCATGTATTGGAAGGCTATTTGCCAGAAGCATCTCTCATTTTTTTTTAATCAATTGGAAATCAAATTGAAGGGCAGGGTTTCAGTGCTCCTTTCTGTCATGGCATCTACTGAACCATGGGTTCTGATCTTTGTGTTTTTTCTTGCTGTGAGGATATAAAGGTTGACATCTTTATTTTTAAATAAAAGTCAAACACGTGAAACATTATTTTCTCCCAATGTTTTCATATTTGAGCTGTGAGAAGGAGAAGGGCCTAGTTCCACCCACAAAGTTTCCTCTAAATAGGCATAATATTTTAGCGTCAAGTTGAAGTTTTAGGGCCACAGGCAAACTGATATGGTATAGTCAGTCAATACAATTGTGATTTTTTTTTTTTAAAGGATGAAATGTAAAGCGTGTATTACAAACATAGTGAACGGTCATTTGATCTTTGGTTAAAGACTCTAAAAACTGCATCAGGTTTGTTTGGGGTTTTTTTTGTTTGTCTTGGTTTTGGTTTTTTTTTTTTTAAAAAGAAGCAGCAGTATTATTTCCAGTTCTAAGGGTATATTCAGAATGAGCCAGAGTCCAAAGAGGCTCCAGAATCTGCTGCATAACCTCTGCTGGCTCCCCTGTTGTGTGCTATTTTCTGATGCTCTCTGCTTTGCAGGACAGAAGAGACATTAAGACACTGCAGCCTAAGGGTTTCTTCCTAAGGAAACAAATTAGATTCCTCTACAACCACCCTGTTCAGTAACAAAGATCATTTCAGAAAGGAGTTTCTGCAGAAGATGTGTAGATCCTTGTTGTGGTTTAACCCGGCAGGCAGCTAAAGACCACACAGCCGTTTGCTCACTCTTCCCCCGCAGTGGGATGCGGCAGAGAATCGGGGAAAAAACGTAAAACTCGTGGGTTGAGATAAAGACAATTTGATAGGACAAAAAAGGAAGGGAAAATAATAATAATGATAAAAGAACATACAAAACAAGTGATGCACAATGCAATTGCTCACCACCTGCTGACCGATGCCCAGCTAGGTCCCGAGCAGCGGCCCTGCCCCCCCAGCCAACCTCCTCAGTTTTTGTTCAGTATGACGTCGTATGGTATGGAATAGCCCTTTGGCCAGTTTGGGTCAGCTGTCTGGCTGTGATCCCTCCCAGCTTCTTGTGCACCTCCAGCCTCCTCGTTGGCAGGGCAGTACGAGAAGCTGAAAAGTCCCTGACTTAGTGTAAGCACTACTTAGCAACAACTAAAACCTCAGTGTGTTATCAACATTATTCTCATCCTAAATCCAGAACACAGCACTATGCCAAGTACTAGGAAGAAAACTGGCATCCATGTCATATAATATACAGCTACTTTTTAAACAACTTTCACCTAACGTCTCTTCAAATATAGATTAGTATGCAGAAAAATGATCTATAAAATCATATTTCTCTTCATGAACTGTTATGAAAAACCATAATAGACTTTGGACATAGAAAGGTCTTTCGATAGTCTACAGGAAGTGTAGTCAAAGTATGTACAGATGTTACTGGAAGGTAAAAAACAACAAAACAAAGTATAAAGCTATTTGGAGGGAATCTGAAAAGGAAACAATACCTGGCTGATAGTTACAGTAGAGGAAATCTCTGTAGTAGTAGAAATGGGATGAGCTTTAAAAAGGATGGGCTCCCAGTTGCCATAGACCTTGGTGCCTTACTATCCAAGCTAGTGCTTTAAGTCATGTAGGCATACTGCAATAATTGCTGCTACTGGAAAGGAACAAGTGGTACCAACAGAGAGAGGGCATTTACTAAAGGAAAAGCTGAGGGTGACTAAGACCAGGTAATTGGCCTTTGCACAGATTTTTCAGGATTGTCCTGGTTTGGCTGGGATAGCATTAATTTTATTCATAGTAGCTGGTATGGGACTATGTTGTGGATTTGTGCTGAAAACAGTGTTGATAATGCAGAGAGGTTTTAGTTGTTGCTAAGTAGTGCTTACACTAGTCAAGAACTATTCAGCTTCTCATGCTCTGCCAGGTGCACAAGAAGCTGGGAGGGGACACGGCTGGGACAGCTGACCCCAACTGACCAAAGGGATATTCCATACCATGTGGTGTCATGCTCAGTATAGAAACCTGGGTGAAGAAGAAGGAACGGGGGAACGTTCGGAGTGATGGCATTTGTCTTCCCAAGTAACTGTTACGCATGATGGAGCCCACTTTCCTGGAGGTGGCTGAACACCTGCCTGCCGATGGGAAGTATTGAATGAATTCCTTGTTTTGCTTTGCTTGCGCGTGCAGCTTTTGCTTTACCTGTTAAACTGTCTTTATGTCAACCCATGAGTTTTCTCACTTTTACTCTTCTGATTCTCTCCCCCATCCCACGAGGGGGGAGTGAGCGGCTGGCTATGTGGTGCTTAATTGCCAGCTGCGGTTAAACCACGACAATCAGAAACAGAGGGATATTTTATTTCCTGCATAAACCCTTTCAAGCAAATACAACCTGCAGCAACAACCCTTGACATGTTCTTCCTTGGTTACATGGAGGCTCAGCTATGCTTTTATGCGTACATCAGTAGAGTAAGGGAAGGCTGTCACCCAGATTTGTGGTGGTGATACACAGGCAATTTAAGTGTGTTAATGTCTATAACAGTAGATACCCACTGCTAATTCTTTTCTGAGTATCTTTTCTTAACCAATACATAGATCTTGAAGAACTAACTTTCCTACAGTTTTCTGAGCAAGCTCTTCTTTACTATTTTTCTCCCCTTCTCTTAGGAGTTTTCTTATTTAATACATGCAACTGCAACCCTTTTCCCTTAAAGCCAATTTCGTTTTCTTTCCAAATAACTCACACCAGTAGAAGTGGAACAAGTTGACTTTTATTAGGATCAGGTGTTAAATAGGTAGCTGCCCATCATCTAGGGTATTGAATTGCTTTTACATAAGCAGTGATTTTCTTAAGATGTTTTAATAGTTCCTCTGAAAGATCTAGTGATGTCAGAATAAACAGGATATTAAGAGGTCATCTTTGTTAGAATGAATTCTGCAGTATTTTTATGGTAAGCATACCAAATGTGTGTGGGGTTATTATTATTTTGTATTTTTATGGGTTCTTCTTCTGTTGGAACAGATTTTTTTTTACAGTTACTGCAGTTTGTTAAAATTTCTATTATTTATTATTAATTTTTTATGTTCACCTTCTTCAATTAAAGATTTATTTTCTCTAATTCCTGTTTCAGTAGACTATAGTATCTACACTGAATTCTAGTAAGTTGAGTTTTTTGCTGTCTAGAGAGTTGTTTGTAACAGTTTGTCTTCATAATAGTATGGGCTAGAAATACCTAATCTAGTATAAATGCTGAAAGCAGTCTGGTTGTAGCAGTATATGGTGCAGACCTCTACATAGGCTTATCAATTACAGTGAAAAGCTTTTTTTTAAAGATAAAGTCTTGTAACGTACGCTATGATGTAGATGTATCCAATGAAAGTAAAGTAGGTCTTCTGTTGGTAGGAGCTCTTGATTCCTCTAGTAGTATTTCAGTTTTATGCTAACGGTATAACTCTGTCTTTGTAATTTAACTGCTGAGATTCAGGTTTCATGGTTCACTGAATATCTTTTGAAACCTGTTTCTCCTATATCTGCATTTCACCATGGAACTTTGTTTCGAATATTTTAGGTCACTCCTATTTTAATGTAAATATTTGACTTACTGAAAAGAAAACCTGGAATACCTCTCCTCTGTTTCTGGCAAAGTGACATTTTCAGTAATGAAATGTTTGTTCCTTTTGAAAAACCTGTGATGTCCAATTTTTTTTCTTTTTTTTTTCTAAGAGCAAAATACTTCAATTTTAAGATGATAATGTAGTGCTGGTTTCGTATGTTATTTTCCCTGATGTTAAATTCTGTTTGTCTCTGCTCTTCAGAGAGGAAGGAGGGAGAAAACTGACTGAAGCAGTTCTTAAACAGGTGGCACATTCAGTTTATAATATTTGATTGAGCTGCATCCTTCTGAGTCTAAATGAATGCAATTCTGGCACTCCTGACATGTATTAGAGGTGTTTTATTCTATAAAACAGGAACATGTGAGTATATGTTTTAGTTGTTCAGGTACTGTTGCCATCTGCCATATTATCTGAACACATCCTATTTAATACTTTTGTTGCTGTTTGTATTTTCTCCTTGAAGGAAAAATAGCTCACTTTCATAAACCGTTATATTCACAAGAAGTAAAACAAAGTTGGAATGCCTTCATTTTCGGCCACAGCATGATGTTTGTGATACTGCCAGTACTGACATTGTCTAGATAGTAAAAAACAGCAGAAGGTCCCTCTGTTCATGAAAATCTTCCTTTCAAGCTCAAGTCTGCAGGTCTCATTGTTCCAGAATCAAGTTTCCCAAAAACATCTTTTCTGTAAAAATTGGGGAAAGCAGTTGTACATGTCACAGCATGTGTTTCCCTTCCTTTCCTTTCCTTGGGAATGCAGCCCTGGGCAACTAGGGCTTGCTAGGGCTTGCTAGGGCTTGCTTTCCTGTAGGCCCTCTGATCTGTTCATCCGAAGCCTCCTGCAGCGTGGGCCACAAGGCCACCTGCACCAGAGGCGTGAGTTGGACCAGTTGCCTTGAGGGGCAGTTAATTTGACACCTAACTGCATGAACTTTAAGACAACCAGGATTTAGGAATTTCAGTGGTTATCCAATGAGATAACCCCAGGTTATGTGCTGTGCTGAGGGCTTGGGTTAGAAACAACCAATTTGGAGCAGGGAAGAAAGTTAAGGTTTAACGAGAGCTAGTTATTCTTCCACGGTTTATTGTCTTCTGTATCTCCACCTCTGTTACCTAGCATGGGTTATGTGACTGCTCAGTTTCATAAACATGGTGAGGGTGTAGCTGGATTCTTGAAAGAGGCCAGCAGATCTGACAAACACAGCAAGAATTTAGCAGCCAGTTGTGAAGGCATTTTGTTCATAATGATTTTTGTGTAGGCATGCTAGATGCATCACATCAGGGCAAAATCTTTTGAGCTGCACTGATAAAACAAAAACATCTCTGTATTTCTTGCTTAGATCTCCACATAAGACTCCTTCATTAAGATGCTATGGCAAATGCTGTTGGCAACTTCAGCCGTCTACAGTCTAAGACAGGCATAAGCTATTTTAGTCGTGTGTTGCAGAATAAAAGAAGCAGCTGCTCCAGTGTGTTATGTTGTGTACTGTTGTTGCACTTGGCATTAAAGGGGACCTACAGGAAACATGGGGAAGGACTCTTTGTAAGTGTGCTGGTTTTGGCTGGGACAGAGTTAATTTTCTTCATAGTAGCTGGAATGGGGCTACGTTGTGGATTTGTGCCAAAAACAGTGTTGATAATGCGGAGAGGTTTTAGTTGTTGCTAAGTAGTGCTTACACTAGTCAAGGACTTTTCCAGCTTCCCATGCTCTGCCAGGTGCACAAGGAGCTGGGAGGAGGCACAGCCAGAACAGCTGACCCCAACTGACCAAAGGGATATTCCAGACCATACAGCGTCATGCTCAGCATATAAAGCTGGGTGAAGAAGAAGGAAGGGCGGGACATTTGGATTGATGGCGTTTGTCTTCCCAAGTAACCATTATGCGTGGTGGAACCCTGCTTTCCTGGAGATGGCTGAACACCTGCCTGCCGATGGGAAGTAGTGAATGAATTCCTTGTTTTGCTTTGCTTGCGCGCACAGCTTTTGCTTTACCTATTAAACCGTCTTTATGTCAACCCACGAGTTTTCTCACTTTTACTCTTCTGATTGTCTCCCCCATCCCACCAGGGTGGGGGAGTGAGCGAGCGGCTGTGTGGTGCTTAGTGGCCGGCTGGGGTTAAATCATGGCAATAAGGGAGTGTAGTGATAGGACGAGGGGTAGTCTAGTGGAACCTGAGCTAGTGGAAGGTATCCCTGCCCATGGCAGGGCATTGGAACTAGATGATCTTCCAATCCTTTCAATCCCTTCCAACCCAAACCATTCTGTGATTCTATGATTCTATGATTAAAGCTTTTACATTTGCACTTCAGGCCCAGGCGTAGTTTGAAAGACAGTGGCCTCTGTCTTTGCATAGCCTGGCTATGGACTCAGTGACCCAAAGAAGCTCAAGTCACTAAGTCATGCGTGTGTATGGAAAGACGCTCAGTTTGGTGCCTGTGCACCAGGACAGGTAGATACTGTCTGTTCTCAAAAAGACAGAGCTATATAAATGAATGCAAAATCATGGCAGCGGAAAACTTGCAATGCTTTAAATATGGGAATACCCAGAATCGATTTCCTTTCACACACAGGAGAACTAAATGCATTGCTAGTCATGCGTAGTCTTAGGAACAAACAAATCCAAATAGGCAAATGCCCCCCTAACGGGTGGGTGCTTAAAAAGGCAGGTAGGAAACCATTGTTCTTATTTCCCTTTGAAAACTTTAAAATTCTTCTTTAAATAATAATTTCCAGCATTAAAGTGGATTTCCTGCTTTAGGATCTTTCTTGCAGTTTATCTTGTCATTTGTTTAGGAGCAGATGACGGTCTGTGTCTTTGTGCTCAGTGATGCCAATTAGCCAGCTCACGAGGCTCCCTCCTCAGCCCATAGAGCATTTTTGGATCATGACACAGCAATGCATGGCTGTCCTTGTGCACTTTGGTGAACAAAGTTGATTTCCTGAGTTTGGTTCCCAAAAGATGACTGTTAGTATCCTTTCCCTTGCAGCTGTCTGTACAGCAGTGGCAGAGAGAAGGGTGTAATGGTGGGGAAGCCTAGATATTTGTCTGGGTGGAAGAAAGCAAAAGGTTGAGGAGTTGCTGATATTGATGTTGTGGTCCAGCTGAGAAGAAACCAAAAGCAGTTTAAATTATTCCGTGGTTCAATTTACAGAGAGCGATAATATATTTCACAAATTAATCAGCTGATTCATACTTGGACTTTCTTTTTTTGAAACTGGTGATTTAAGGTCAGTTGAAGGGCAGGAGTAACATTGTAGGGGGTTTTTTCCGTACTAGAGAGGCAAATAGTTTTTCCTCCCGTTCTCAATTATTTGCTTCCTTTCTGCTTCTGCCTTTCTGTCTTCACAGAAAAAAACCCATGTATAACAGAAGGACACTTAGTAAGCCTAAATAATTCAAGTCCTCTTTTATTATTTCCTTAAAGGACATCTTATGAATAAAAAATTACTTATTTATATGTGATTTTGTTGCTAATGCTGAGATATGGGTGGGCAGATCTACACTAAAATTCTGAGCAAGAACATTCACAACATTGCATTCTTCTAATTTTCTCTTATTTAAAGGAAAAAATGGAGAAGAGCAGCTTACTAAACTAAACTTACAATGTTCTTGATTGTCTAATTTTTTTACTGCATTGCAAAACCAAGGAAAAAAAAAGAAAATAAATACAAGGTGAAATAGTATGTATGTGAAATACAAACCACACAACTGGAACACCCCCTTTTCCTGTCTGTGTAGTTTAGGAAAAGTCATTAAGTCAAACAATACAGCATTTTCCATTTGAGCACATAAAATTTGAGTTCATAAAACAAGCTAGCATATCTGTACCTGCCTTGGGAACACTAGCTGTGAATAACTTCTCAATAGAATTTAAGAAATGTAGAAAGCAAGCGTCACTTGAGAAAAATAGCTCATGCATTTGTCATTCCCACATCCATTTTTCTGACTTATTTATTTTTACACTGCTCTTTTCCTAAGTGCCCAGAGTGCTATCAGAAAGCTTAAACAAATGAGAGCAAATCCTCCTGCCTTTTTTTGGCGGGGGTGGAATGGGGAATTGGGGTGAGGTCTCACTGGTCCTGATAGGGCCAGATTTTCACATATGGGGCTTGTTATTACCAGGTTCAAAATCTCAAAGCTATTACTGTTTGCCTTTCCTATCATTTCTTCACATTCTTTTCCCCATATACTGTTCCATTTTGTTGCCTTGTCTCCTTCTTCTGTATCTGGGTAACTGGAAGTCATTTAAGCTTGCCCTTGCTGTCTGCTGAGAGCTCTAGACTGGAGCCAGCAAAGGAATTCACTATGGCCTTAGTTTCAAGCAGCCCCAGCTACGTCTAGTACTGTGGAGTTAGAGAGGAGACCACGTTGAGATAAGATTTGTGTGGAGACTGTTCCCCAAGACCCTTGTAATGTAAAATCTGAAGCTTTATGCTTGCCAAGATTTAAAAGAAGCTAAAACTACATAGTGATATCAGATGTGGGGGAGGGATCAAAAGCATGAATGTGTGTATTGATGAGGTCTTGCATTGCTACTGACTACACTGCATCTATTCTCTTGTGTAAAACCAGGCCAAACCCTAATGATTAAGATGGTTTGTTATGCTTCAGTCTGCACTGTGTTGAGTGCAGTGACAGACTTCAGTATTTTAAAACCAGCTAAGAAAGTGGAACACATCATGTTGATCATATTGTATCTCAGAAGAGAGGTAAAGTTTATGGGTCTGTCCAGGGCATTTCTACCATAATTATGTATTTTACTATAGATGGTCCCCAGTTCTACTTGACATCTGCTGATATATATGCCGGGGGAATCTTTTTAAATGTACAGAATACTACAGAAATCTGTAATTTCTTTCTTCCTGCTCATTAGTAAGAACTAATTGTGTGTACACTTCTGTTCTTTGAGTGGCAAATATACATTTGCCACCTCAGTCCCCTCCCTCCAGATGCATCCTGCTAGCATGGGTTCCTATAGGGGACTACTGTGTAATGGGACACTAGGGACAGCTGTGGCCCATGGTTTAGGTGAACTTTAGCAGAAAAGTAGAGAAAGGTGCACGTAGCCTCTCTCTGTGAATATTCTCTGAGGGAGTGTTACTACAGGGAATGACCTGTCCTTTTATAATTAAAGTAGCCAAGTCCTACAAAGCGCCACTGCCTTTATATTAGAGTACAGAATGGACAAAATTATTTTTGGTTTGTGTAAAGGTTCAGAAGAGGACTTTCCACATTTTGAGCAAAGATAGTGATTGTTTAGTGATGCAAACAGGGAGCTTAGTAGTTGAGATTCCTGTTTCTATTCCTGGTTTGTGATCTTCAAAACGTCAGACTCTCTTCCTCTTGTTTCTTTCCATAGCTCTACAAGTGGACTGATACCCTTGAAACTTTTCCAAATTTAGCTCTAATTTTGTTAACAAACTAAAATATTCCAGGTGCAATCCTTGGATGCAGCCAACGCAGATGCAGTGGATGACATGAGCAGGCCACAGGTGGCATAAAAGTAATTTGCGTCTTCCTGGATACAGAACCAGGACGGCTACATTTCAGCCTTTGCAGCTGAAGTTAGCACAGCTGAAAAACTGACCAAAACTTTATTGCAACATCTTCGCAGAGATTGTGCAGTTAGCAGGAGCATGCAGCACACTGAGCCTCAGCTGTGTCTTGTTACACTTCAGTGCTGGGGGGATTGGGCGGCACAAAACTGACACCACCAGAAAAAACAGATGTTTACAACATGTTGTTTCTGTGACATAGCAACAACAACCCATCGATTTCCAGAGGTTTAACTTTGTACAAAAGAGACATCAAGTCTCCTCCACCCTCTACCAGCCACTCTCTACAATAGCTTCTTAGCCCACTTCCTCTTCTGTGCTGCTGAAGACAGCACTGAGAAGAAGCAGGTAGAAGAAACTCTTCCTTACTGTCTTAAGCACAGCTGAAAATGTTTTGAAACACCTTCACATCCACAGTATTTTTCTCTGCTGCATTAAGTCTACTCACCAGTCCTAAAAGCTGGCTAATGAGAAGGAAAATTGAGCTTTGCTTATCTATTTGTCTTATGGTAATGAATTTTCTGCTTCAGAAGTAATACTGGGCAGGAGAGGATGCATGAGGAGGGTGAAGCACCGGACAAACATGCATCAGACCTGACAAGTTCTGTTCTGGCCCAGTGCTTTTGCAGTGAACTTTTTAAACTCGACACAATGGGATTTAAAGAAAACATCAGCTCAGCACACCAGTTCTGCTGTTTTATTGTCCTCACTTGGCAACAGCTGAATGTCATGTTTGTGCTGTTCTTGCACATGCCTTTTCATATTTATTTACAAATAATAATTTATATAACTTCTTTTATCTTTTTATACAACTCTTGAAGACAGTCGCATGACTTGCAGCATTTATTTGTTTAGAAAATTAATGGCATTGTAACCTCTTGCCTGTGAGTTTCTGTGAATTTCCAGGTATGTTTAATTACCAGCGTAATTCACAGTATACCGTAAATTGTCTTCTCCCCAGCTATCAGCATTTCTTTGGTGAGGCTTTTGTATAATGATATAAAGGATTTTACGAGCATAAAAAGTGAAACATACTTACACACACCACTAATTTGTTACATATGTATAAAGTCAATTATTCAGCTAATACCACATAAGACCAGAAGACTAGAAGTTTAAGTTTACATCCTTGTTCAAATACTCTAGTTTATCATATGGGAAGGTAAAAATCAACACTTGATGACTTGGTCAAATTCTCAGGCATCTGGCTTGCGGACCCTTGATTTGCTAAGCAGCAGTAATTTTGGGTGGAGCTGTTTAAGAGCTCAGAAACATTCCTTAGTAGAGAATGGAAGCATGGAAGAAAATCATTAACGATACATCCTCACAAGTATGTTCTTTCAGAAGCTGAAGTAAGACTTGTTTTTTGCCAGGAGAGGTGGGTGCATTTTTGTGTGGCTATGCATGCATTACTGATTGTGTCTTTGAGACTGTTTTCAAGAAAAAAAAATTCATTCATGTTGCCATCCTCATACACTATTTGGGGAGTGTCTCAGAAATGCCTGCTCTTGCTGGAGAAGTCAAGAGGAGTAGCAGTGAACTGAAATCTGATCTCCTCCAAACTGTGGAGGAGAGATTGCCATTGTTTTTCCACAGAAAGGTGCTTTTTCTGCTAACAAAAACTCAGCATAACTTACTTCCCAACTGCGATCACTGTACTGGTGATCCAACAAGCAAATATTAGAAGCTAGATTTGGTTACTTTCTTTGTTGAAATACAGCTGTTCAGCCTGTATGTTAAAAACCAAGCAACCAAATGCCTGCTCAGTTATTTCCATTTCTTTGCAAAGACTGAGAAAAGAGGAACAGGACCTGCAGTGGGCACAGTACATGAGCAATAGGATCTATGGGAAGCTGTAATCTAGACTGTCTATAGAGACTACCCAAGCACAACTCTCTAGTTCACGTTAAGGGATTTCCTGCTCGAGATTTTCAGCTGATTTCAGCTGTAGAAATATGCGGTAAAGGAAAACACAGTCTCTTGGGTAGGGCACATTCTCCACCCTCAGATAAAGGAAACCGTCAGCAAAGCGCACAGAACAAAGATGCCTATGACTCATGAAACAGATTAATGGGGTTTTACTAGCATGCCTAGTTTGAGTTGAGTATAAAGGATAAAAGATGTCTCAGACCATCCCTGGTGAATTAAGCAAATGCTGGATTCAGCTGTGGTTATGCTTGCCGTTCATATTTGGAAGCTGATTTCTGTTGGAATTTATCATCTCTGCTGTTTTTCTTCATAAAATCTTTTTCAGTGTAGCCAGTAACCGTGGGCCAAAAAGTAGGCATGCACATATACAAAAGCCGTGGGTTGTATTTTAATAGGGATCCCTACTGCTTATCATTGCTGTTTTATGTAATTGTCTGGAAAAGGTCAGCATAGTTTATGCTGTGAATAACTGAAGCTGAAAATTTTGATTTTTTTTTTTGCACTGGACTTGTAATCTTTTGACTAAATGCAGTATGAAAAAGGAACTGTAGGAAAAAAAATAAGGCAATTGCAGCCTCAGGCCATTGCACCTTTGTTCTTAAATTGTTGTGAATCTTACTAACAAAGCTAGTCCCAAATAACAGTTGGTTACAAAGACAAAAAAATGTTCAGATCTTTAGATCTAAGGCCAGTTCCATACTGCTTGGTTGGTTTGTTTCTGTATCTCTCTCATAAATTCTGTGCTAGAATATCTATAATTTTGATTTTGCTTTCTCTAGCACATATGCAAACAGTCATCTTCAGCGTGACTTTTTATGTTGATTAAACTTCTCTAATTACTTCTATAGGCTTAGCATAGAACTTAAAGTATTTGCTTTGCTTTTAGCATTGTGCAGTTGTTCACAGCAGCTGGCTGGTTGCTTAAATACATCTCAGAGGAGGATAGGGCTGAGGAGGGGTTCCTGCTGTTGGCTGAGTGAAGTTGGCTTCTGCTGTCATGAGGAAGATCAGGAAGAAAAATTCAATGCCAGCTCTTATTTGAATTAAAGAGCATGCTGGAAGAAGGCTCTGAAAGAGATTTGGGGATGGCACTTGGTCCTTGAGGGACTGGGGAAGGAAGCTGGCCCTCGTGTTGGATTGAGAAGGCATGCTGACAGCTCGCCTGCAAAGCCAAGGCAAGCTTTGGTTTCCTTGAGAAACGGGGACCCAGAAGTGACCACTGGCAGTGGAGCTATGTTATGGAGCTGCAACCTGAGGAAACTTAGAGCAATGGCAACAGGACTGAAACAGAAACCAGTCTAGAAGGCAGTGGCAGAGGGGACCACCCTTAAGGTTCTTCAGCACTTTTCTCCCTTACTGTTTAATATGTAATAGACAGAGTGCAAGGGCTTTTCTTCCAGTGTTCCTGGAAAAAGCAGTATTAATGTCTCAAGTTCAAATTACATTGTCACCACTCAAAAGTACATCTTGTTAGTCTAGCCATCCGTGTTTGGGAAAGCAGAGACATACAGAGACATGCACAACAGAAACGTGGCTGAATTGTTATGAAAACATGCACTTCTACATGAGCAACGGGACCAACTCCTTAAGCCCCCTTGTAGATGTTTCTTCTCAAACAGATGAAAAAATTTCCATCAACAGTGTCCCAAGCTGTGTTTCTACCAGGGGAGCCTGGGAGTGATTCCCACCTCTTGGCTTCAGATGTACCACTTAGCACCATCCTGGTACTGGTGCAGGTGAAGACCCAGATACACACCTCTCCTTAAAAGTTAGGCATGGGAGGGAGTTGCAGCATTTTCAGGAGGTCCCATAATCAGGGTGACTGGGAATCAAGATGTGCTGTGGTCCTGCTGTGGAGTATGTCTGTCCTTTGAGGTAAACATAGGCACAGATGCTCAAAAATTGAAGGCATGGTTATTATGTAAGGAGACTGTCTACACAAGTAAGGAGAAAATAGTATCTAGGAGACTCACTTTGTAATTGTGGAGGCAGCCATAAAGAGTGCCTTTTGACACACCTGATGTCGCTTTCATAAAATACTCAAAGAAGCATGTGAATAGTGAGCTGTAACCAAAGCAAGAAGCCGAATTGTCAGTGAAGGGAGATGCATGCCAGATTTACTCATAGCAGCAGAAGCTGCAAGACAGCTGCCCCATCAGAATTAAACTAGAAGTGAAGTCTTTGTTTCAGTAGGATCTATGTATCTGTTAGAGGTTTATTTCCTCCTTGCAGCCTTGTTTTGCCCCAAATTGGATACAATAAAATAGGTTAATTATTCATATTTGAATTGTGTTTCATAATGAGTATGGCTTCCTGGGAACAGGACACCTGTGTGTACATCAATTTCACGTAGAGAATAACGAGCCTATAAATAGGGCAGGCAATCACACTTTCCCTTTACCTCCTCTGAGGTTTGTCTTATGATTATCAGGCATTTGCATATAGGTGGCTACAGCGGTGCAAAGGCCAGATAAAAGTCTGTAACACCACCTGCTGCACTTGTGAAGAGGAATAACCTTTAGCAGATGTTAGTCAGGACCGCTGTAGATAACACAGATTTGCAGAGATACTCACACACCTGACAAAGGTGCTGCTTCTCCTACCAAAGTCCGAACATGCAGAAAAGCACAGAAAGCTAAAAATTCAATGTTGGCAGGAGAGTGCAGTCCAGAATTTGTCCTAGCAGGAAAGAGGAAGGGAGAGAAAAAGAGGGCCCTTGACTGAGGGTGCAGTTATGGGAAGTAGATTGGCTCCTGTGGTGAGGATGGTCATGCAGTGAAATGCAAAGGAGCTCTGCAGGGTAGGTAGCAAGTGCTATTCTTAATGCCTTTGTGTTGCCTCCTGAGCGTGTCGGCTTGTTCTGAATAAGTTTGTGCCCCAGCAGAAAAGCCAGAAGTAAATACAGGCACAGAATTTAATTCTCTGTGTCTACGGGAGCAAGTCCGGACTCTGCATAAGAAATAGGGAGGATCTGAAATTAGTCATGACACAAAGTGGCTTTTGTGTGATATAACCAGCTCATCTGTGATTGCTAAGACAGCACTTCAGCTGTCCTAAAACTGGCTGTTGGGGACCAAATGCTGACTTTTGTCAAAAGATCAACTGCTAAATAAGAAAAATCAGCATGTCAGCAAAATTACCCTCTGGAAGTGAGATAAAATATCAGAAAAAGGCAGTCTTGTCTAAGTCAAACTGGAAGTAAAGCAAGGGTGTGAGTGGCGAGCGTTAGTCATCGCTATTTTCTGTGCTCCTGCTACATGCCCTGGCAGATCCCAGCTGAGGGCTTAGGCCAGATGCAGCTGTGCGGGGCAGGATGCTGGGCAGTGCACAGCCCCCAGCTGCATCTGTGGAGGGCTCTGAACTTTCTGGCGAAAGAAGAATTGAGCTTTCTTCTCTTCCTCCAGAGAGCTTTGCTCAGCAATAGAGCAGCTTCGCAGTACATGTTACCCCAACGGCATGGAGGACCTAACTTCTCATAGGATTTCTGCATGCTCTGGATTTGGTAGAATACTTCAGAGCAAAACCTCAAAACCTTAGTCAAGAGTGAATATTCCCAGAGTCCTAGCTGGTACTGACTAAATGTCTGCTGAATGGCACAATGCCAAGCACACAGTTTACGTTATTATTCCCTTGGAAGGAGATTTGCTCGTTTATGCAACTATGAGACTTTAATTTTGTATCAGTGTAAGTCTTTGAGAGGCTTTTAACTAGCAGAAATGTGGAGTACTACACTGGTTGACTGGATTCTGACTTATCAGCAGTGAGAACAGCTGCTAATCTTTTCCTGGGTTATGATTTATTTATTCATAGAGGCTAAAAAAGACCAGATAACTGGAATTCACAGACCATCTGTTTAAGACTGTACACTCAGCCAAGTCCAAATAAATAAGCCTAGTCCAGAAAGTCTTGCCACGGTGAAGGTGGTCTTTCTTTCCCTGCTGCAGTATTTATGGATGGCAAAGCCCTAGCTCCTACAGCACCTATGGTTTGTAAAGCATCTTGACCATCCAAGTCCCTAGCCCTGCTGCAAGCAGCCCCTCTCTGAGGAGTGCTGAAGACCAGCATAGCTGCAATGTGGACGCTTTCCACTTCTGTCCTTCCCAGACATCACCCAGATAACAAAATCAATTTATCACCACCTGCTAGTGTGGACAAATCACAGTTTTCTTTCTTTTTTTTTTTTTTTCCCCTTAGATAATGGGTTTAGAAGAAAATCATAAACATCTGTGTCCAGATATGGACCTGCCAGTGAAGGAAGGGAATCTGTTGCACAATGGACTCTTGGTTGTATGATACAGCCTTTCCTCTCTCAAACTCGAGCTGAGCTAGTTTTGTGTTTCCAGGAAGAGCATGCAGCACACTGGGCAGAACACAAAATGCTGCTCTTAGATAATAGGATATTAAGTAACAGCATAGCTTCTTAGTGGCATTAGCAGGCAGAAAACTTGGTGCTTGAGGCAGGATTAGGCAACAGCAGCCCATTTCCACTGCAGTAAAATTGGTCAGATCCTCTTTCAGTTTATGGAAAATCATTATATTTAAACCTTATTGCTGGCCCTCCAGCTTTTCCATGCATGCATAGCTTTCTGGTGGGTTGATACTGTTGAGGCCAGTGAAACACAGTACTAAAAATATATTTTGAAGCTACAATGACAGACGACCTTTTAGCAGATTTTCAGTACTAACAGCACTGACTCCAAGCTTTTCTAGTCCCCTCCTCAAGATTATATTCTTAAAATGTAATTCAAGGAAATGGAGTCCTAAACATGGCTTTATATAAGTCTCTGTCTTTATCTGGCCCTAATCTACGAAATCCTGAAATATTTATCTGTTACAAATCAGGGCAAATCTAAGTCAAACATCCTGGGACCTGTTGCTTTTTTCACCTCAAGTCAGTGTAATTAAGGAAAAAGCTAAGAGAATAGTTACACCAAATGAGAAGTTAAAAAAGTCGTGCCGAATAAGCATGCCCATCTGTCTTTCGTTAGCGTGCTATGACTCACACAGATGTCTGGAGATCATCCCGTTTCCTTCCTGCCCTGAAAAAGAGATTTTCACAATTAGAATGTAGCCACCTTATTTTAGACTTAATTTTGATTTCTGTGCAGGAAATTAATTCTAGAGAAAATAACATGGGTGCCAGTTGCTAACTAGTTAAGGAAGAAAGCAGAGTAATAAAGTGTACTTACTCTCTGACTTTTTGTCTTTTTCTGTACGTTGCTCCAGTGCTGCTTCCAAAATCGTTCGGGAGTACTAAGCTAGCATGATATGTCTACTGTTCCTCATAGTCTGTGTCTTCACCACCTGGGTGTAGGAGGGAAGAGAAGCACACTTCAAGACCTTATAATGACACTTCCCACAAAACAGCCATGGATGTGAGAAGTAGAAGGGACAGGGAAAGGATATGTCAGTACGTTTGGAGCCTTTAGCCTGGAGGAGAGGTCGGGGGAGGTGTTCCTGCTCTTTGGCCTGTTTCTGTGTTTTGCGTGAAGCAGTCACTAGGTAAAATGCAGAATGACTCTTGGGAATAGTGCTTATGCCTCTTCATGAAACTGGCCTGTACTACGATAGAAATCTGTGTATTCAGATGGTCAATAGAGCAGAAATATAAATAAATCTATTGTAAAAGTAGAAGGAACAGCTAACTTGCTGTGATTCTACAGCTGCATTTGCATGGAAAAAGAAATGGTTTTAAAAAGAACTGGCCACGATTATTAATAATCAATAATTATTAATTATTCTTGGTTATGATTAAATATTCTTGGTTAACAGAAAGCAAATTTCACTTCATAGATAGATATAAACACTGAAGAAGTATGGTAGTGTGTCTGAGAGAAACATTTGGCTTTTAGCCATGTGTTAAGAATTACAGTGTGTTGCCAGGATGCAAGAGAAAGCATTCCATAAATATTTACTACAAATGCATTGTTAACACTTGATTAATGTGAATGGACAAGAGACAAATACTGGTTGTTCTGTTTAATGTTGTGGTCCTTGTTCATTTATGCTACTTTGTTTTTCCAAGGAAGAAGGACACAACAAGAGAGTTTAAGCAGTTTCGAGCAACGAAGCTATCCTTGGAGCTAGAACTGTTCTGTTTTTTCAGTAAAATGATAACATGTGAACACTCTCACTAGATGAGTGGCAAACTAGGTAGATGTCATTGTGTAAGACTTTCCATATGGATATATTGAATATGCCAAGTAAAACAACCTACCATTTGACAGATGATGGTTTTCAAAAAGATTACTGCATTTGCATTGCTGGATTGCTATTGGAAGAGCCGGATGAAGTTGATGCAGTTCCAGATGCTAAAAATCAGAAGTTTATCGGAAGGCTTGACAAATGTAGCATTTACAGCCACAGACTTGCTGCTGAGGTACCAGCTAAGTGGGTTTTCTATACTTTCGATGTTGAAGCACTGCAATGCACAGCGTAATATATTAGGGAAACGTTAGTCTTGATGTCTCAGATACACATTCATTTGCAAATACGCAGTCCATAAACTAAGGACTGCTTCCTTTAGCCATAGACATATTTTCTTTATGGCTAACTTCAATGAGCATTTCAGTTTACATAGCAAAGAAAAAAGTAATATTCATGCAAGCAGCTGTGTTAAACAGTTTGAGTAGCATTTCACATAAAGAGAACTGCTACTGAAAATGCTGAAAGATGCTGACATTTGGTCTCAGGTTGTGACCTCCTTCTGTGTGTTATTTAGTGGAACTTGAGAATTTGAAATAGTGTCCTTCATTTTGAATGGGAGAAAGGGTAAAATACATTCATTAAAGATGATCAGCAAGTGCAAAATGTTCCTCACAGCTTCTCGACTACTGCTCGCCCCTCCCTGCAAGCCATCCATTCCTGAGGCTTGTGGTTCTGGCAGAGCAATTATTCATTAGCGTGTCCTCGACACTCAGCTGTTTTACGAATAGAAAACACCTACCTACTGGACAAGTTTTGTGATAGCCTAGGATTTCTATAAAAAGAGGGTGGAAACAACTTCAATTAATGTATTGTATTCTCTCAAAATATTGTCTTGGCACTTGGCATTTAGTATGATACCTATGGATTCTGAACTCAAGTTTTTTGTAATTGGACCTAGTGTTCTCTCTCCTGCAGCATTTCTTTGCTGGGCAGTCAGTATATTGAACATATTGTAACATCTTTTAATGAAAGAAAACTCTTTTTTTTTAAATTGTATATGAATAATATTTCCTTTCTACTGTCCTCCATAAGTACATTACACTCTCAAGTGTGCTTCATAGAGGTATTTGCATTCAAAACAATTCTCCATGCTATTATCTTAAAAAAAAAAAATCTGAGTTTTACTGGTAAAATACATGCAATCTGAGCAATAAAACGCAAGTGGGCTACTCTTCTTAGTCCTACAGCGCTCAGAGCAGAAAGAAAATGCTGGAAAGGATTGCCCGAAAACTAGTGGTACATGGCGAACCACTGTTCACATTTTCATTAGAGCTCTGAAGCCCGTGGCTTCAGCAACTTAAGAGACACCATAAAGGAGATACTTTGAAAAATGGCAAGGTATGATTACTCACTTTAAATGCAAGTTGTACTGTATGATTTGTCTTTTCCATAGAGTGCATAGTGCAATTGAATCAACTGATCTCATACTGTGTTTCAGGTTCACAATGCTCAGGCCCTATAGGTGATCTACTCAAGACATGTCGACACATGGCTGCTTGGGAAAGTGGTGAGTTAAGGTGTATGTCAGTGTCCTAAGAGTCTTCTGAAATACCGTGCCTCTCACAGATCCACAGAGGCATGATCACTGCGGAAGTGGGAGGTGGTGGGCTTGTATATGAAGGCTTATTTCTCAGATGTCACTACCTCCTTGGTGGAAATGTGACAGATCAGAGGTGTGTAACAAACTACTTTTGAGAGAATTATGACACTGGCACATTCATACTTTTCATATTTGCCACTGACTTAACACAATTAATGAAATGCCATCTTCATACTGGCTCACATTATCATTCTGACACAGGCATTTCCTTCCACCTGAACATGAGAAAAAACTTCTTTACTGTGAGGGTGACAGAGCACTGGAACAGGCTGCCCAGAGAGGTTGTGGAATCTCCTTGTCTGGAAATATTCAAAACCCGCCTGGACGCAGCCCTGTGCACCCTGCTCTAGGTGAACCTGCTCAAGCAGGGGGGTTGGACAAGATGATCTCCAGAGGTCCCTTCCAACCCCTACCATTCTGTGATTCTGTGATTTAAAAGAAATTCCAGTTGTGCTTTTTATTATACCCAAGTCATTCTTCGTATAGACTAGATAAGAGCAAGGACCATCTGTGTGTGTATTTGTGTGTGAGGGAGAGTGTGCGTGTGTGCACTCACGCACAGGGAGAAGTGTTTGGGAAATGATGGGCACATAGCAACAGAAAACAATAGGTCTCTCTACTGTTTATAAGATGAACCCCTTTAAAATTATAATGAAGTGTCTGACCTCGCAAACACAGAATCACAGAATCATTGAGGTTGGAAGGCATCTCACGAAATCATCTAGTCCTACCCCACTGCTGAAGCAAGGTCAGCCAGAGCAGGCTGCTCAGGACAAGCTTCATTCTGATCATCAAATAAATGTTGGACTATCAAAAAATCTATGGTAGTGGCTTGAAATCATAAGATCTTTCCTTTGTCTTTGTCATATTGTATTCTGTACTTAACATTCATGGTTCCTGTTTTCAACTGTTTCTCTGAAACCATGACAATGAAGAATTGTAATTAAGAAAAAAGTTAGAGAGTCTCCCTTAATGACATGATTCCAAGAGCTGAAGTTTAAGACAAAAAATATATACAGAGATTTTTGAATTATGCAAACAGTGTGTCACATCCACTTTAGACTCCACGCAAAGTTGCACACAGTAGAATTAACAGCCAGCCCTTGAGCAGAGCAGCGGTTATAAATGAACTAGCCAGACTGCAAAGAGAATGAATCTCATAACCAAGAATTTCCCCAGGCTTTGCTCAGCTCAGAGATGAAAACTAGCAACTGTTACAGGAAGAAGCCACAGCCAATCTCAGCTACCATCATGACTTCTTGAGGAAAGGGTCACTCCACTTGCTCTTGATATGGTTTGATTGCTTCAAAAATGGTACAGGAGAGAAAAATGTTGATGAATTACTTTGAAATCTTAAAATGTTGATAATTATTCTTTGCTTCCCTCCTCTGGAAGCTTCAAATTCTTGCTTATGCCATCTGCATTTCCAGCACATAACTTTCAGTGATTCATACTGTCCTGGTTTCAGCTCGGATAGAGTTAATTTTCTTCCTAGTAGCTGCTATAGTGCTGTGTTTTGGATTTAGTATGAGAATAATGTTGATAACACACTGATGTTTTAGTTCTTGCTAAGTAGTGCTTACACTAGTCAAGGACTTTTTCAGCTTCCCATGCTCTGCCAGGTGCACGAGAAGCTGGGAGGGGGCACAGCCGGAACAGCTGACCCCAACTGACCAAAGGGATATTCAATACCCTATGGTGTCATGCTCAGCATATAAAGCTGGGGGAAGAAGAAGGAAGGGGGGACATTTGGAGTGACGGCGTTTGTCTTCCCAAGTAACCGTTATGTGTGGTGGAGCCCTGCTTTCCTGGAGATGGCTGAGCACCTGCCTGCCGATGGGAAGTGGTGAATGAATTCCTTGTTTTGTGTGTGTGCTTGTGTGCGCAGCTTTTGCTTTACCTATTAAACTGTCTTCATGTCAACCCATGAATTTTCTCACTTTGACTCTTCTGATTCTCTTCCCCATCCCACCGGGGGGGAGTAAGTGAGCAGCTGTGTGGTGCTTAGTTGCTGGCTGGGGTTAAACCATGACACATACCCATCTCCTGTTTGTCATAATTGTCATTTTTCCCCCTTGTGTACATGTACCACACCCTGAAGTTGCTTGCTTACTTTTTAAAATAACATCTGTCATTACTCATTTAAGTACTCCATAAAGATCCTTGAGACAGGAGACTTTTTCCTCCTCATGTGAGTAATGTGGCAGGCATGATGCATCTACATTTTCCAAAGGATACAAAGGGGTTGGTCTCTTAGAATTAGATGAACAGGTCAAACCCCAGGATTGACTTTTTTTTTTTCCCCAAGATCCTGTGATTGGCTTGGTTTTGACTGCAGGGGTCAGTAGGGATAATTCATTTAGAGGTTTGCTCCTCTAACTTTTCTACAAGCCTACCTTGTCATTTTTGAGAAGGATGACATGGTTTTGAAAGTTCCCATTGTTACTATGAATTCCTTCATCTCACATCGTATTGCCAACTGTCAGCAGGCATCAATGAAGGCTCCTGGTAGGCCCTATTTAACCAGATGCTATTGACTTTGAAAAAGGCTTTTTATGTCTTATTAAAGTAAACCTGATCTGACTTTGCAAGATTACCTAGAGGAGGTTTTTCATGAAGAATTGTGTACTTCTGGTAGTTTTTTTCCTACTCCTATTTATTTGCAGATACAGGACATCTTATCTTTGGCTTTGTTTAGAGGAATATCTCTTCTTCTAGAAGTTTCCTCTTTTAAGACCTGAATTTCTCTGTGTTTTAGTCTGACTTCAGTGAAGCTTTTTTCAAACAGAACCCCTCCAGATTCATTCTGCTCTAATTCATCATTCCACAATACTGAGAAGAGGGAGGTATAAGTGAAAGATCTGCAATATTCTTGCTTTCTCTGTAGCTCTGTGACAGGACCAGTGCAGCACTGAGTGTTCTATTTGCACTGGTACTTGCAGCCCTCCCATCCATGACTGTACCGTAGAGCTACATAACCTCAAGAGGCCTTCTAGGCTGAGTAAAAGCACCAGGATACATGGGGCAGAGGTGCATAGTCCAGATGAAAATGAGACTAATGGCTACCAAGTAATTAATATTTCATGTGCCCGGGATCGCTGAGATGAATTTGGATTTGATTTTGGAGTGTTTGGTTTGGGTGTATAAATATTTGTTGAAATGTTTACACTCTTTTTTTTCCTGAAAATAATCATATTAAACCCAGTCTTGATAAAATCCAAACTTAAGAAGTAAAAGTTGATTAGCCACTAGAAAGCGTATATTGACCAGAAAACACAGCTGTGTCAGAGTTGAATGAACAGGGGAAAACCAGAAGTTATAATTAATAAACACTAGCTAACAAAAAGAAACCTTCAGTTTTAATAGTAAAATTTTACAATAAAATTTGTAATCTGCCAAGTGGAATTAAAAGATAACCTCCCAGTGTTTCTGAAGGTGCCAAGATAAGATACTTAAAATCACAAGAGCAGGGTAGTAGAAAAAAAATAGACTTTGGACTTCCTGGCTTTAAGGAAGAAAACACACCTATGTGCTGACTGATACCTTCACTCAGATCCTTTTCCGTTATTTATTGCCAGGAAGCTGGAGTGTGTGACCTAATTCCTGGAGTAGGTCCTTCACTTTTCCTGTTAAGGATAACTAGTCCAATAGAGGTAAATCTTGAGGAAGGTTCCTGAAGCCTGATGGAAAGGAGGAAGGAAGCTGAGCAAAGGTCCTCCTCTTCATCTCCCCGTTCCAGGGCACCTCCCATCGTGTCTCCTCTGAGCAGTGCTCCTGCCCTGCTTCTCTATTCAACACCACTCAAGTCTTCCAAAGTTTCATCTTGTTTCCATCTGACTGGAAGAAATGATCAAAGTGGAAGCAGGAGCCTGAGACAAAGGAGATTAGTTAGTTGCTTGTGTCCTTGTCTCTCATCAGATATCTTGCAGTTGGATATAGTGGGTGCATTGAACTTGTCTTGCCCTTTACAGAGCTAAGAACTGTAACGGATCTTGGTTATAAAACATACAAATCTGGGCTGAAAACTGCAGCCATTCAGGAGCTGACCTATGAGCAGCTCAGATCTCTGTTGTAGCAGAGAGAAGACAGTCAGCTACGGCACAACACCCTGCCTCAAGCTAAGCCATCCCACATGGGACCTATCTGTGTACAAGCCAGTTGCTGTTAAATGAATGCAAGATGGTGCTGGGTCTCTGGTGGAGAAGGAAGGGGCCTCTGGTCACACGATGGAGGCCGGCATTTATGGAGCGACGTGATATGGCTGAGCTAGAGGTGGAGCTGCAGATGGTGACTTGTGACGCAGTGGTGGGACACGGCAAGTCCATGACATAAGGGGTGGCTTCAGTTTCCTCTCCAGTGCACCTCTTTTCAGAGGCAGGGCAGTGGAGAGACAGACCTAGGAGACTAACTCTCTCCCTCTCTCCCACATGTCTTCATCTTGAAGGGCCCCTATATTTGTAGTCACACTATGTACTCACGGCTGCCTCTGGACTCTGTAACTTGAAGAGATCACCATTAGCATTGCTGTAATTAGATGGGTATTGATAAAAGGAGCTGCAAAAAAGCATTATAGACTGGAATTTTGCTAGTAAACTGTGGCTATGTAAAATGTATATGTGACCTTTTCAGTGACCCTGGAGCATGCTGAGGTTATCAGGAATCCACAGCTGGCGATGTTGGATTTCCAATCAGGAAACACCCTTAAGAATGTTGAAGATAACAGAGACATTCTGCTGGGGAAAAAGAGCAACCAGCCATTGTACAGAGGTCACATAACTTGACCATGTACAGAGTAGTTTGTAACAACCTGAATAGGCAGAGCCTGAGTATTTAAGACTGTGAAGAAAACCAGTAGTTGTGCATGCACTCTTGCTTCAGCACTGGGTATGCAGAAATGTTCACTTGTTACCTTGTATTACTATATACATCAGTGGTATAACATCATTGGGGGGAACAAATGACCCATGCTTGTGTCTAACCTACTATCCTCCCCAAGGCTTTGTTGGAATTCAGCTACAACTGCCTGTCCTATGTACAAAATGAAAAAACCTCTATTTACAGCCAGCTAATTTTCCCTGAGCTGAAGAGGTAAACAGGCCTCAAAATTAGGTGATGACTTCACTGTCTTTGCATTTGTCACCACTGGCGACTGTAGGGCCTACATGATAAATAATTAATGATGGCTTGTATGAGTAGTGAGGATGCATTGAAAAATAATCATGATTAATTTGCTTTTCTTTTACAGAAAGTGATTGTAGTCCACAGCCCTGAAGGGAAAATTGTAGCAAGGGAACAGCTGTTAACAAGTTTTTATACAAATCACTTTAGTGGCCTGTTAGGTAAGGCTTTAGAAGAGTGATGGGGGGAGGAAATAACAGTTATAATTTTGTACAGCAAAATCTTGTTATGAGAGAACTCCAGGAGAAGATAATGATATTGTTCTTTGTTTCATAAAGACAAAAAGTTATGACTTTCCTAGCATGCATCACAAGGCCAGCACTTAATAAGACATGCAGTCTCATCTCAGCTGCAGCATAGAACCTATAATAAGGGACTAGCAGCCGAGCTAGCTGAGATGTCATGTTAACACTAATCCTAACTCCTTGGCGAACAAGTAAAGAGCGAAAGGACACACAGTCAGAGTTCTGTGCAAGCACTGTCATGAATGTATATTGCCAAGGGAAGTATTGTTGGGGTTTTTTTATAAGAGTTTTTTATACTATCCAGCCGTAGCAGAGATGTAGCTAGACTGAGCTTAACAGAGGTGCATGCCTCTTTTCCTTGGGGAAAGAAGAGATCTGCTTTACTAACATTTGTTATGGATGGGCCCAACTTACAGATATACAAATTCTTCTGTATTCAGCCTTTGAATCTGGCATTATCATTTAATCCACTTTATAGGCAAAATTTAGGTCCAGGTAGCAGTCAGTATTCAACAATCTCACAAGTTTTTTGATGTCTAGACTGTAAGGAAATCACTGAAGCAACTGGTCTTGTTGACAACGATCAGGAGTGATCAAGTGATCTCTTTGGGGAACTGAAGTTCCAGGGAATAGTTCTATGAAGAAATGAAGAACAGCAAATGTCTTTTGCTGATAGCACTTCCCTTCCTTTTCTTTCCCCCACCCCGGTTTTTGAAACAGCAGCAGCATTAGCTTCCCATTGTCGTGTTGCTGAATCTTCCTTTTCATTAATTCCTGTCCGGAAGAAGACATCTTCTTCTGAATTGTGCCAAAATTTAACCCAGTGTGAAATTTTATGATGAAGCTGCAAAGTAGAAACTTAGCAGGGGAAGCTGACATCAGCATGCAAAAGAGTGTATACAGCCCTGTTCATATTTTCAGGGACATTTTTGAGTTGTAGCTGCCCTGATCCAGCTCTACTCATTGGAGATTAAATGAGAAAAATAACAGCAGAAAAACCCACTTCCTCCATAATTCAGCCTCTGCTTTCCAGACTGTAACTGGCTTCATGCCAAAGACTCGCAGTTCTTTCTTCCAAAATTAGTTTTCCCAGTCTTACAAACCCCACCTGCTTCTGACTGGAGTAATGGCAAATTTTAAAAAATGGTTCTAGTTCCAGCAGAAGAAAATATATCTGGGCCACTGCAAACAATATAACTTACTACTCTAAGTGTCGTCGTAGCTAATTGTGAAGTCCACCAGCAGTGTTTTCTTTCTCCCTCCCTTCTTTGTCTTTAGCTAAGAATATACAATGATACTTCCTCCCAACTGGCCACAAAGTTTATATTCTGTATGTAAAATACCTCCCTTTTTCAGAGTATTCCTCTGGGCTACCAATGAGTCGGACAGACTGGCAAGTTTTTTAATAACGCTTTGAAATAACATTTCCAGAAATACAGCCCTGCCAACTGTCCCAACTTCCTGCATCCTCATTCTTTTCTTCTTATTTTGCAGCTACTGATAGCTCAAGACAGTGTTTTACGTGGAGAAACTGAGGTATAGAAATGCTGCAGATGTTCGACGAAATCAGGGAGAGAGCCAGGAACTGAAGTAGGAGGGCAGTCCTGGCCTTTCAGCATATGCCAGAAAAGCAAAGGAAGTGTGGGCCAACCAAAGGAAAAGAAAAAATGCTTTCTGCCAGAAATGGAGCATTTGTTAAACCGGCTTTTTGATATCCTGGAAACCTGAGAAGAAAAAGCACTGGTGATCACTCCCATCTCTGACTTTCCTTATGAGGCAGTCTGAAGAAGACCAGTCAAAGGAAGCTGCACCAACACTTCTAACCTGCATTGCAAAACTCTTATCAGTGTGCAGGAGGCTATCCTTTCATGGTAACACTCATTGCCATCTTTTGAAGGTTTTTTTTTTTTTACTTCATCTGGAACGATGTGCTGGTTTTGGCTGGGATAGAGTTAATTTTCTTCATAGTAGCTAGTACGGGGCTATGTTTTGGATTCGTGCTAAAAACTGTTGATAATGCAGAGATGTTTTAGTTGTTGCTAAGTAGTGCTTACACTAGTCAAGGACTTTTTCGGCTTCCCATGCTCTGCCAGGTGCACAAGAAGCTGGGAGGGGATAGAGCTGGGACAGCTGACCCCAACTGACCAAAGGGATATTCCAGACCATACGGCATCATGCTCAGCATATAGAGCTGGGTGAAGAAGAAGGGAGGGCGGGACATTTGGAGTGATGGCGTTTGTCTTCCCAAGTAACTGTTACGTGTGGTGGAGCCCTGCTTTCCTGGAGATGGCTGAGCACCTGCCTGCTGATGGGAAGTGGTGAATGAATTCCTTGTTTTGCTTTGCTTGCGTGCGCGGCTTTTGCTTTACCTATTAAACTGTCTTTATCTCAACCCACGAGTTTTCTCACTTTTACTCTTCCGATTCTCTCACCCATCCCACCAGGGGGGAGTGAGCGAGCGGCTGGGTGGGGCTTAGTTGCTGGCCGGGGTTAAACCATGACAGTCCTTTTTGGCACCCAATGTGCAGCTCAAAGGGTTTGAGATAACAACAGGTTTGATTGGAATGTGCTAGATCGAATTTAGCTGTTATTGCCGTTTAGCTATTAATTGGCAGGTTCCTGTGCTTGCCATGGCACTTGCTTGCCTTAATGTATATTAGAGTCCAGTGTTCGTTAGTGGCTGCTTTTTGCTTTCACTGCTTGCTGTGCTGCTGTACTGCTGATCATCTTACTCTGCTGTGCCTGGGAACATTGTGATAACAGCAATGGCGATGCGCCTGGGCTGGCAGATGGCCAGGGCAT
>WAAD01039284.1:0-15886 GCA_013389945.1 Fregata magnificens
CTTCCAACCCCTACCATTCCGTGATTCTGTGATATCGGTCACCCTGTTTAGGCCTGGCTCACTCACTCAGTTATCTCAGAGTAACCGAGGACAGAGGCAGGATTTCAGGCCACTTTTCTCACTGGAAACATGGTAAATCAGTTTCTCTTGAATGGCTGTATTAATGTAAAGGGTTGGCGGCCAGGCAATTCAGTATCAGTTGCAGAAAGTTCAAGCTCTATATTCAAAGCATACTAATTTCACTCCTGCAAGTAAATGCATGCTGGGAGTGATTATATTTATAAACTGAACAGAATTTGGCCTTTAACATGGCACTGTGATAAAAAAGCCCAGACAATGCAGAATTTGTAGAATCTTAAGGTACACATTTTTCTACTTAATTTTCTACAGATTGGGCATATACTAAATATTCTACGTATTAGAAATGTTAGCTTTCTAACCCTACATTGTACAGCACTACTGCGAAGAAACAGAGGTGCTGCCAAGATCTTCAGGCTAAATTATTCTGGATCCTAACTCGTCAAGAAGCTTCTGTTCTGAAATGCTCCACGGAGCTGGCAGGACAACTCACACAACCAAATACAATAAATAATAAACTCTTAGAGCTGGTTTTAAATGAAAACTATTAACATTTGAGAAAAACATAAGGACATGAGGAATTAAATAACATAGTGGAAAAAAATTAGACAAACAAAGCAATGCAATAAAAAATCCTGAAAGAAAATTAAAACAACTCCGTTTAATTCTGGCAAATCATCAAAATGACAAGAATAAAATTTTAAAAGTCCTGACAACTGTGAAGAATGTGAATGCATAAAATATGAGGAAATATGGGACACTGACAAAGGTTTATTTTAAAAACCATTAATGTTATCAACATTGTACGAGCACATTTTAAGAATATTTCTACAAATGCTTATATTTGCTTTATAAATTAAAAGAAAAGCTAGCCAAGTTGTCATGGTTACTGCCCCACAGTTATAGCATACCAAGAGTGGTGTTAGCTTTTTCCTTTTGTTTTTTTTTGTCGTTACAACGGTTAAGGCATAGGGGAAATACTACTTTTAATATTCTGTTTTCCGTCTGACAATATGCCTTGTGCTCTTGCTATCCTAGGAAATCAAAAGCAGGGAGCTAACACTTTGATCCACTTGTATTAATGTATTCAGATACATAGCTCATTTTTGGTGTTCATTCTGAATATGCATAGAGGGGAAAAATATCCTCCTATTCACCTGATAATAAAAATATTGACTTTAATGGAATAAGAGTAATTTCTCTACAGCCTTTCCAAGATATAAATTTTAAGGATATTTTCATTTCTGGAAGTCTCTTATTCGAAGTTTTCCCTTCTCCTATTCAAAGGATAAGATGCGCCTCAGAAAGACTTTTCCAAATTCAGTTCTATTCTGCTATCTGGAGAAGGGAGGAGGATTCTTAGGCAACACCTTTTTCTTTGTCTCACTGACTGCATCTGTAAACAGATGAAAGGAATTTATAATGCAACATAGGAAAGTCCTAATGGGCTATTTTATCATGAGGTAAAGGGAGGCTTCTTAATAGGATAAACACTCAGACAGCAGAATTTAAAATACATTTTAAATAAAAAAAAAAAATCTTTGCATTCAGGTTTCCCACTTGTTTTCTAGTAATAAAAGCCATTCATATTTTTAAAACCTACTTTTTCTTATAAGACACAGCTGATCCCAGATAAAGTACTATGCAATTCATTGGTTTGGACTCCTAGCATACCCCTGGCACATTTCTAACCTCATAACACAGTTGAGTCCTTGCCTTCTAAGCACTCTGTTTTAGCCTTGTTCTAACAAAATGACCCCTATATCAGCTTGCATAGTATCTGTATAAAGAGAGAATGAATCTGCCAGCACCACACTAGCAATGCAAATAATTATTTAAGTATTCTTCTTGTCCTAGTGATTGCTATTGCCACAATGAACACAAAGAATTTATTGGGTTTCCACACTTTTTGGTTTTGATCATGAGGGTTCAAAAATGTATTTTACTGCACACCAGAAAAACTTCAGTGTCACCAGTGAAAGATAATTCTTCACCCCTGGCTCAGATAGACCAAGCAGGCACTCACTCTGCTACCCTTTAGCACGCAACAGAAATTTTTTAAGTGAGTTGTGTACTTGTTAAGTGCTTATGAGTCTTTAGCTTATACATTTGCCAGATTCCTGTTAGCCAATTGTTTTAATATTGTACTTAACATAGGTGAGGATATAATGCAAACCTTTATTTATAATATGCAGAACAGTCAGTCCAGCTGCAAATGTTTATAAAACTCACAGATGAGAAAGATATGCTTAGATAACCCTGGAGACTGAAGTTACATCAGAAAGGCTTCTTCCACCTCTCTTACTAGTTTCCTTCCTGAGGAGGTGGTAGTCAAGGATTGAGGATTCACACACTCCTCCACCTCCTCTGAGAAATCTGTTTTCTCTTATGGTCACTCTTCCCTTCAACATCTGCCAGGGGTCCTACCCAGCTACTTTCACTCCAGAACCATCATATTCTCTTCTTAATGGGAATGAGAGGGTTTCACTTCCATAGGTGTTACTTTGTTATAGCAGGAGTTCTCCCTTGCAATTGTTGTTAGGGTTTCTTTTCTCTTTGAGTAAAATACTTGACAGTCTTCATTGAGAAATGCTGAACTTCTCCATCTGTATCAAATGTGCATTAAAAACATATTTAATATAAAATCACAGACGTGTTAATTATATGCAGATTATTAGCAATACTTGGTTAGTACCAGACTTTGTGGCAATCAACAACTCTGAAGTGACTCATCCCCAGCCAATTCCTCTTTGCATATTATGACAGCAAGCAATTGTATTTCTCCAGACAGTTTTTTCTGCAACTTGCAGACTATTTGCATCAGAAGCAGCCTCTACACTCCCACTACTTCAAGCATGTCTGACAGAAGACCCCACGAATTAGATGCCAGCTGGCTGGATGCCATATTGAGGTTAAGCATATTTTAATCAAACTATAGGAAGAAGATACGTTCCAGAGCCAGTTGGCTGCTGCAGCTACAAACACTCTGGTTTATAAGCAAGTATTGTTAGGACCAGCAAATAAGTATTTATAACCTCCCATTAGTAGTCCCATTGACTCATGGTGGAAAACACCATGATTGGCAGAGTCTGCCAAATCAGGTTATGAAACAGACTGTGCAGCTTGGATTCATGATGTATTGATGGTGTATCTAATTCAAGCTGTTATTTGTAATTAAAGCTTAATTGTCAGAAATCATAAATATTTGAAACAATTCCTTTTACCCTATGAAAAATATTCTGTAGAAGAAACGTCTGAAATTCAAGCTTCCTTATTCTGTCTCTTCCCTTCCCTACCACCCACAAGTTTGAGTTGAGATATAGTTAGAAAATATTTAATAGACTAAATTACAATTTAATTTCACAGTCATCTGAACTATTCTGTTTAAAATTGACGTGTTAAATGGTAAATTAAAAGGTAAATTCCTCCAGGCAATTCCAATTCTACTGTTTCATTTATTTTTGTATCTCAGGGAAAAAACAAAAAACAAAATAAAAAACCACACAAAACTGGCTTTTGATTTTCCATCTTCCAAACATTTTAAGAACCGTCTAATGCAATAAAAATAATTAGTTATTATTTTACATAAGAAACAATTTCTCTTGTGTTGATCTTGAAATGCTGAATCCTGTATTACAAACAAAGAAGTCAACTCATATAAATTCTATAGAAATTAGTTACTTCTATAAAACAGCACAATTTTCTCTTTTATCATAAAAGCAGTAAAAATTCCTGCCTAAAGCACTTTAGGAGTGCAAATCAATTTATAAATCTAGAGTACTCTCATTCATGGTGAAATAAATTATGATACAGATACAGTTCCTTTAAAAAGATAATAGCCTCACTTCAAGATCCAATAGAGCAGATGACAATAAATACAATGTCCTTTTTCCAAGAAATGGAACATTTCACACAATTAGCAGCTGTACTCAACATTATTAGCTGTGACTCGTAAGCATTGCTGCCTGAAAGACTATAGTAAAGGGTAATAGAGCTAGTCATTTTTCTCCTTTCAGCAATTTTAATATTTTGAAATGTTCTGTGAAAGTAGAATTAAAAAGTAAAAATAAAATCTAAAAAAGATTAGGACATGAGACATAAAAATATAATGGAAAAACCTGATGTTAATGTTTTGACAAATTTAAAACATTAAATATAAGGTAAACATTAAAATATATTACGTATTGAACAGCCTAAATGAGTTTTTGCACCCTTCTACAGTTACACTAGTATTAGCACTTACTGGGAAGGGATTTTGACTATAACAAACTGCCTTTTCAGACAGAAAAAATAATTCCTCTGAATGTGGCATATATGATCACCCTACTTTGAAACTTTTAATGCATTCTTTATTAATAGTCTTAAATAGTGCAACAAAGAAAGACTAATAAACCATCATTCACTGCTTCTAACATATCAAACTATTTTCCTTTTTTACCTAAGCACACTATTTGGGAAAGAAACTACAAACTGATTAGTTGCTACATCACAGAAAGATTTTTTTTTTTTTTTTTTTTGGCTNCTCCAGTTATCTAACCCGCTGTTACTTTCCTCACTGGGACAGCTAGGTGAGTCCTTACCTTTCCCTGCAGTCAACAGAGAGGCATTGCTGTGACTGATTCAGCTGAAATGTTTTGTCCACAAGAATGAATATATGGGGTTCTGGCATGAGCAAATTCCTACTTTAGATGCCTTAGTTAGTAAATAAATTTAGGTACTATAAATAAAATGTCTGGACCTGTGGGGTGGGGTTTTTTTGCAGTTTATCATAAAGCTCTAGTACCAGTGTTCCACAGGTACCTATCTGAAATTAGAAATGTCCTAAAAAGGTTGGCAAATACATTCCTCCGGACCAACACTTCAATTACTGTTGGAAGTTTGTGTTCACAGATGTTAAATCCACAGATGCAGGCTTCTCCCTCCATCTTTAGCATCTGCAGAAAAACAGATAGGTACCCAGGTAATCCTGTACTGTACTGCCTTTATCCTAGCAAGCATCATTTCTGTATTTTTATTTATTTCCTTTTTCCCAGTAAATTTCTAGCATATACACATACTAAATAAAACAACACCTGACATTTTTTAAGAGAGTAAAGCAACATATTTTCAATAGCGAGAGAGATTTTCTTGTGTTTTTTTTAATACAAGAATTTAAATTTTAATTCCCTCTCAATGTGATAATAGTTTGGTTTTTTTTTAAAATGATATGCCTTTTCTAGATATCTGGGTGGCTGGCATGTGATAGCCTAGCACTTATCTTCTATCCATCTTATTTTTGTTCTGTTTATTTTCTAAATTTCTACATTACTTTTCAAATG
Organism: Fregata magnificens; assembly: GCA_013389945.1. NCBI lineage: Eukaryota > Metazoa > Chordata > Aves > Suliformes > Fregatidae > Fregata > Fregata magnificens. Next base: position 5,397 of record WAAD01039284.1, read on the forward strand.
CTGCATTGTTGGGTTTTTTCCCCCATCCCTAGAACATGACAAAAAGTTAAAATTCAGATGACAGTTGTTTCTTGCATCTATTTTATGTAGGAATGGCGATGCGTTCTCTGAAAGGGAATGTGCAAGTGCTGGCTTTCATGCATTCAGGCAAAGAGCTGGAGTGGTTTAAAACCTTGCTGTGCCCTTGCTGGTTGCTCTGCCCCTCTGTGCAAAGCCCCACTGCCTCAATTCAAGCTGTCAGGAGCAAACACCTGCCTGAGCCACAGTGGTTGCATTTTGCTGACCAGGGCTCTCTTGGGAAGTTTCCCCCTCAGGTGGCTACAACAACAGCTGAACTAGGAAAGGTTGGGAGGCAGACAACCAGTTTTGTCGCATCTTAACCTATTGCATGCAGATTTTCCAGATCTTGTCTGTCAACGGAGCCTGGTCAGATGATAGTGTTTGAATAGCACATATGCTTTGCCTCAGTCCAAGTATCTAAACAGCACAGTCTGTGGAGCAAGAGGTCTGAATTTTCTCTCAAATCAAGAGAGCTGCTGCATTGAGCTCTGTAAATACTCATTTTCTTTTCACTCCACTCTTTACGGGAAATGAAGTGTTGATTTATTATCTACAGTGATTATTGTATTATTCCTGCTGATGAAACAGGACTGACAATTTATTCTGAATCAAGCTGATGGAAGTATAGTATAGATATGCTTAGGATGGCACTGGAGGAAGAAAAGCTCTCCTTCCCTCTGGCAAGACTATATTGTAACAACAGTAAAAAAGTGGAACCTATATGATTTTGCTTTATTGCAGTAAACACATCCCCCAAGTTATTTTATAATGCATCTTATGTCTGATGTGAGAGGAAACTTGTACCACTAACTTGAAATACCATATAATAAAATAAAATTGCTGTATTGTGCACATGCTACACTGTAGTGCATTGTTTAGATGTTCCTGTAAGAACTGCATAATGTTTTGCAGTCCTCAGCATGGGTAGGTACTTCATAACTTGCTCTCTAATAAAATAGCTATGCTCTCACATAAAGACTAACCAAAGCTTTCTAGAATGCTCCCATAGTCATGAATACAGGTCTGGGGAGGTAACCTCCCAGCTTATTGTACAATGAATGATTTAGATAGAAATGGCAAACAACTTGGGATGCAGTCATAACTCGGAATACCCAACGAAACTGTTATTAGCTTGAAGTTTTCTTTAGCGTACTGTTTTTAGTAAATCTGGTTTCTCTGGTTTCAGTGGACAACTCTTTCTACCTGTATTACAGCAGGCTTTGACTCCTGATATATTCAAGTTCATTAGTAACCTTGGCCTGTGCTTAGACTTGCTGGCAGCATTGGAAATAAAAAGAAATTTAAACTTATTTGAAGTAGCTAGGTGATCTGTAGCTCTAATTTGCCAGATCCCCAAGAAAAATACTATTTTGGATAATGTATAACATAAATACATTGCTGGGTTTTTTTGGCAAGTAAAAGAGAATTTTAAAAACCAAAGAAATACATGCTATCTACATTCATTTTGCTCAGTACTACCTACTCCATCACTCCACTTTTCAGCAATGAGAGAGCCTCCAGAGGAAGATGAGCCAGAATGGCAATCCTTACTGAGTCAGAATTAAATCCAAAATTCAGGAATCCTAACCTGAAATATGACTGACCACTCTGTTCTTAACAGGCAAAATCTGAGAGCCAAGAGCCTAATACCACGGGAATCGTGACCATTCCCATGCAACATTTTGACTATGCATTGTCAGGCTTGCATGGTTGCAAAGGCCTGAAGAACCTCCTCAAAGGTGTTACCGTTGTTATTCTAACAAAAAAAGTTTTCCAAACTTACATAGCCCATTCAGGTTCACTAAACAAATCATACTGATCTGCCTATGTGTCTATAAATATGCAGGCTAAGCACTGAGACTAAGACCTATTCTTACCACAGTAAATCATACCATGGGGTAAAAAGTAAAGTTATATTGCCATATCTTCCTCATGGCTGCCATCCTGTGGTTTTAAGTGAAAATCGTTGAAGGTGCTGAAACAATTTGCTGTGACTCCAATTGTACTCCTTCCTATAAAGGCAGCCTACAGGAGAGTGCAGCTTAAAGTACACCAGCTGCATGCGATCCTCACTGGTGGATAACCCATGTGCTAACTGTCCTACCCAAATGCTTTCTCTGATTCAACAGAAAAAGCTTATTTCACTGAACGTTGAATGCGGGGTAAAAAAAAAAACCCAAAACAAACAACAAAACAAAACAACTAAAACAGAACAAAACAAAAAACCCCACTCTTTTGCTTCCTTAGTCATCCTAATGGGCCTTCCAGCACAGGGAAGGAGGTAGAGGATATGAAGGCTGGAAGTGGAATATGTTTCTTTAAACTATTTACTTTGCTTTATGTTTCACTGTCTTTGAATGTCACTGCCCAAATGAGTAGTATGGTTTCAGAGCAAATATCTTTCCAGCACAAGAAAATATACAGATTTTCAGTCTTAACGTCTGCTCAGGACTTCTGAAGGAGTTTGAGACTGAGACACCAGCCTCATTTGAAAAGGACGCCAGCTACGTACCAGAAGGATAGAGGCTACAGGAATATTTTGGAGGAAAGCTTATGTATCAAACACTGAATCTCTTTAGCATATATAAATTATCCCCAATGAAAATTATAGGCAAAAACTTTCAGTGTGATCAGCATAGCTGTACCAATTTCCAAACTACATGAATCAACTTAAACTGTAAAACTTCCTCAATATAAATTAACCATAAAGATACCTATATAATTTACCATCACTGCTTTGCTAAATGTTCCCAGAAACATGCTGAAGCCATGAAACTAAACAGAAAACCAATACTTTCTTTGTATCTCATGATTTACAAGGTCTGTTTTAAAAGCAGACCTTTCAATTTGATGTACAAATAGTAAATGCACTCTGGGAGTAGTTTCCAATGGATTTCTCGAGCTTATCCATCTACTTGGTATATTTAAAGGCAAATCACTTGACAAACATTTCCTCTCAGATACTACTAGGAAAACAATTTAAAAAGGCATTGCATCTTTTTACAATCAAAGAACAAATTGTTAAGCATGCAGTCAACCCTTAAAACAACTATCTCAAAAGCCTAAGTCAAATAGCTCAGAAAGAAGAAAGCAAAACATTCAAAGTCAGGTTAAACAAATCACAATTCTGGCTTGAAGAGTCAAGATATCATGAAATTAATAACTGTCAGACACCAAGTTGTAGTAAGTACTCTCTTTAAAAATTCCAGTAGTGGGTCACTGCTGCTTAACTTCTTTACTTTACAGTGACAGAGTCATAGCAGACTGCATGAAAAAAACTTAAGAGGTCTTCAAAAGTCATTTAATGGAAAACTTTGATATAGGTAAATGGGTTAGTACAAAAGAATGGCAAATTCTACTCAAGTCAAGCCAATTAAAAATAAAAATACACACACCAAAAAAATGCTTGTGTTCCAGATACTTTTCATTCTCATTTGGTTACTTAGATTGAGAAAATTATTTTAGCCTCCTGATATAAATTCTATAAAATATGATACATAAAGTATGCCATAAATAATGCTCTATTTAGAGCTGCTAAACTGTGAAAGATATTCTTGTACTAACAGGCAAAAATTCTACCTTTCAGATGAAGAACCTTGAGGTGCTGCATGTGGAAAGGAGACGCTGCTTCAGCCATTGTCGTTCATCCACATGTACAATTGAATCTACAAGAGATACTGTAAAACACACACTGTAATGAAAACATTTTTCTACTTTGCTATACTCTGAACAGACCTGTGAATTTGTATTTGTTTAACCAAATCATTGTATGTCCTTTCACAATTAAATATTATACAGTGTTTAAAGACAGAGGAGGTGGATTTAAGACAGGTAAGAAAGGCAAAGTACATTGCAGCATCAATGCATAGATTTGGAGATCCAGAGAGATCTCTTCCAAGAAGTGGATTGTGTTCTAGCACAGCTGAAGAAATAATTCTTAAAATACATTAGAAAACTTGCAGAGATCAAATAGTCATAGTAGCATGAGGAACAAGGCAAAACCAACTGTTTAGTTTTGTGGGCATAGAAAGACTTGAAACTGGAAAAATATGATGTTAAGATTCAATAAATATAGCTGTTTACAGAGCTGCTATGTTCAGCTAGCATTTCATTGTCAGCTGGAAGAAGCATTTCTGATACCGTTAGCTTGGTGTATGTGTTGTGATTAAAAAACAAAACAAAACAAAAAAAAGGAAATCTGAAAAACTGGTGGTGTTTCAGGAAAAACTGGATAACGGAAAGCATGCTTGACTAGGCAGACTATGACAGGTGGTTTAAATCCTCTCTGATTCTGCCAATAATCTTAATGCCAATGAATAATAAAGGATGACATGTAGAAGTGTGACACCTAGTCACTCAAGGGTATTCAGTCAAATGCATCAGAAGAAAAAGAACTATTAGACTATTTAAGTAATGCAGGAACTCTGAAGCACAGTGCATCTTTCAAATCAAGATATAAATATCTAGAAAAATGAATAAATATTTCAAGTCAATAAAAGAATTTGTAAGAAAAAATGTTCTTATACACACCTTTTATGTTAAAAATTTGGTTTTTTCTTTCTGCTTTGTTTATGGACTTAACATTGAATATTTTTTAAATTTAGACCAAAACATCTTTCAGGTCTCCAGATATTTAGCCATTGCTTGAAGATGGGTATGGAGGTTTTTCACTAACTTCACTAATAAATATTTTCTTAGTTGATTGTACTAAGGTAAAACCAATTAGGAAGATGTATTGTATAAATGTTAATGGTATTCAGAGACCACACTATGCCAAAACTACATAGATATATGAATGACATAGTCAACTTCTTATTTGAAAGAAAACATTACCCATTACTTTTGTGAAAACAAAGAGAGGAAGAATGGATTTAATCAAAATATTATGAAGTTACAGTGGTTACATTCACAGCTAGACACTTAAAGGCTTGATTTACTTTGTTTTGTTTTTCAGTAAAGGATTGTACCCATTAGCCTTAGCAATTAGGAATGCAAAATGATTTCTTGCTATTAATATTACTATCAAAATACATGGGCAGAATTGTGTAAAATTATTATAGACATTATGTCTAAGTCATAAAGACACTTTCCCTATACAAACGTATTCATTTGTGTTCTCAAGTTAAGAAAGCTGGCATCTTAAATACTGTATATCTTTCATATTACACACTACATACTTTGCAGGAAAGGAAGAAAAAAGAAAGTTCACTTATCAATGTAGAAAGGGCATATGAATAAAAACCTTCTTTTGAACTCATCTCAGTATCATTTTAATTAAACTAATTCTAAGAACATTACAGTCAGACTCTCAAAGGCATTTAGATGTCTAAAAATAGGTGTCTATAGGATTTTCAAGAGAGCTTAAGAAAGTTAGGAACTTAATTTCCACCTTGGAGCTTCTGAATGCCTTTGGCAATGCTTGTTTGCTGGAGAGAGTCCAACACAGGACGCGTAAGACAATTTAAGGGACTGGAGCACCTCACATATGAGGATAAGCTGATAGAGCTGAGACTGCTCAGTCTGGAGAAGAGAAGGCTCAGGGGGATCTCAGTGTGGATAAATACCTGAAAGGAGGGTGCAAAGAGGACGGAGGCAGGCTCTTTTCAGTGGTGCCCAGTGACAGGACCAGAGGCAATGGGCACAAACTGAAACACAGGAGGGTCCCTCTAAACACTTTTTTACTGTGATGGAGACGAATCCCTGGTACAGGCTGCCCAGAGAAGTTGTTGGATCTCCCTCTTGGAGATATTAAAAAAACATTTAGACACAGTCCTGGGCAACTGGCTCTAGGTGGCCCTGCTTGAGCAGGTGTGCTGGACCGGATGATCTCCAGAGGTCCCTTCCAACCTCAACCAGTTTGTACTGTCCAGAACGGTACAAAAGGAGCTTACTGAAAAGTATAACAGGAACAAGAAACCTTAGACAAAACTATTTTTACATTTAAAAATACTTTATTATCCACAGCACTATGCTGTCATGCATTTAAGGGAGAACAAATCTACAAGATTATAAGCAAGGTATATCTTTCCCTGCCCATGAAGAATAACCATCATTCCCTGAACACAGTAAATATCCAAATAATCTATATAAGGCAAAATTTATCAAGAAAATAAAGTTAATAGCAAGATCAGTTAAATGCAATAGTTTTTAAATTAAGGTGGGATGTTATGTTAGTTTCTAAAAACCCAGGAGTAAAAGCAGTGACTAAGGGAAGACTGTAAATTAAACCTCTTCTTTAGGCAATGACCAGGGTCTTTAATCTCTGCAGATCTTTCTACAGATGACTGTAATCAAAGCACCAATACAATGCAAGACGGGTACTGTTGTGTCCGTCTGAAGGCCGAATAGCTCACTGATATAATGTTCCTTCTAGCTCCACAGTTTTCGGCTGTGGCCAAAAGATGCTCAGGGCATAATACCAGAACAGGGCAAGCATGGAGTGGAACTTCCTCAATGTGTATACTCTGACTCCAGAAAACTGAGGTTCAATAGAGAATTTTTTTAACTATTTGGATTAAAACATTTAAAAAATCTTGTATGGATTCTTCTTACATTGCTTGTCTAGTCTCTCTTTGAAATTATATATATAAAAAAATTTGAAGTGAAACATCTTGTGGCAGAAGATTTCACTGTATGGTTATATATTTTGTTAAGAAACATTAGCTTTTTTGTTTGTATTTGCATTGGGATTTTGTTCCTTTTGTTTGCTGGATCTGGAAAACTACTTAATCAGATACTTTACTTAACTTTATGCACACACGTAATCCTTTCATGAGATTTTAAATTAATCATAAACTTGAATACAATGATGAATTGTGGTTTAGGTGTATAAAAATATTGTGGTGGGTTGACCCTGACTGGATGCCAGGTGCCCAGCAAGCCTCTCTAGCACTTCCCTTCCTCAGCTGGACAGGGGAGAGAAAATATAACAAAAGGCTCGTGGGTCAAGATAAGGACAGGGAGATCACTCAGCAATTACTGTCACAGGCAAAACTGATTCAACTTGGGCAAATTAATTTAATTTATTGCCAATCAAACCAGAGTAGGGTAATGAGCAAATAAAACCAAATCTTAAAACACCTTCCCCCCACCCCTCCCTTCTTCCAGGGCTTGACTTTGCTCCCAATTTCTCTACCTCCTCCCCCCGCGCAGCACAGGAGGACGGGAAATGGGGGTTGTGGTCAGTTCATCACATGTTGTCTCTGCCTCTCCTTCCTCCTCAGGGGGAGGACTCCTCACACTCTTCCCCTGCTCCAGCATGGGGCCCCTCCCACAGGAGACAGTCCTCCATGAACTTCTCCAACATGAGTCCTTCGCACAGGCTACAGTTCTTCACAAACTGCTCCAGCATGCATTCCCCATGGGGTCACAAGTCCTGCCAGCAAACCTGCTCCTGCATGGGCTCCTCCCTCTCCATGGATTCACAGGTCCAGCCAGGAGCCTGCTCCAGCATGGGTTTCCCATGGGGTCACAGCCTCCTTGAGGCGCATCCACCTGCTCTGGTGTGGGGTCCTCCACAGGCTGCAGGTGGATATCTGCTCCACCGTTAACCTCCATGGGCTGCAGGGGGACAGCCTGCCTCACCATGGTCTTCACCACAGGCTGCAGGGGAATCTCTGCTCTGGCGCCTGGAGCGCTTCCTCTCCCTCCTTCTTCACTGACCTTGGTGTCCACAGAGTAGTTTCTCTCACATATTCTCAATCCTCTCTTCTGGCTGCTCTTCCACAGCAGGTTTTTTTCCCCCTTCTTAAATATGTTATCACAGAGGTGCTACCACCGTGGCTGACGGGCTCAGCCTTGGCCAGCAGTGGGTCCGTCTTTGAGCCAGCTGGCATTGGCTCTATCAGACATAGGGGAAGCTCCTAGCAGCTTCTCACAGAAGCCACCCCTGCAGGCCCCATGCTACGAAAACCTTGCCATGCAAACACAATACAAATATTTTCACTGTGCTGATTAACAAAAAGTTACAGACAACTAGAAGTTCTTGTAAATGGAAAAGTGCTGCCTAGTTCTAATTTTGCTTAAAATATTTCAACCATAATTGTTCTGTGTGCGATTAGGTCACACTTCCAGCTTTGTAGGCGTTTTTTTTTGTATTGCTAAACAGTATAATTATTAATTGTGCAATCATTCAGAATAAATTTCTTTCAGAAATTTAAGTTTAAAAATATTAAACGGAAATGAAGAATCAATAGGCAGGAGGTGCTGTTTTTCAGAAGTCTCACTTCACAAACTGAGTGTAACATAATTCCTCATCACACAGGAGTGAACACTACTGAGCTACTTACTGTTTCACAGAAGTAGTGCCCCTGCTTGTCTCATGTAGCATTCTGGGTGAACTGAAAAAGGGAGAACAAAAAGCTAGTTATAACACAGGATTTCCTCTGGTGGAAGTGTTCCGAAGAGCAGCTCAGATCTAAGGTAGGGATCAGAAAGAGACATCACCATCAGTACCTGAACCCCATTAGCTGCAGATCACTTGAATCCAGGAGCAGCCTCACCAGCTGAAGACAAAGGCTTTCTGAGTCATGCCCACTGTCTTCAGGAGCACACACACAGTACAATGGGCTGTAAAGGTGTATTACTGGCTTTAATTCACTGGAAACTTGAATCCTTTTTTCCAAAAACAAATCCCAAGTTTCAACTGTTTTTTAAAATTCTTTTCCTGAGAACCCTGATAGGGATTAAGATTTTTTATTTACGTTAGCTTGTGTTTCAATTCCTTACTTTATACTCAACTAATCAACTACTCTCATTGGTCATTGAAACAAAGAACACAATAATACTCAGAAAACACAGCGAAATCATAGTTAATACATATACCTTTTTGTTTATGATATTTTGTAAACTTGAACTTTAACCATAGAAATATTTTGCGTCACAGTTTGCTACTTACTGCTAAATTCCTTTTTGGTCCATTGGTGTTGCAGTAAAGTATTGCTAAAAACATGTATTTCTGAAGGAGTTTTATTTTTCTCTCCCCACAATTCACTTGTATGGCTAGGCTTCTGAGTTTCATTTAGTAGGTAGTCTTTCATTTGCACATTTTTTAGATACTTGGGGTTTAATTGTGTTTCTTATTGGTGCTCTTCTATGTCTTTTTTCTTTTTTTTTTTTTTTTCTTTCTGAAAGAATAAAAGAAGAACAAGAGGAGGAAACATGACGGAGAGCAGAGGAGAATTAAATGAGAAGGTGTTGGAATAATATTGATCTGAGTAGATGCCAGAGACCATTGAGGCTTGTTGCATAGGTATGGATGAATGAGGTGGAGCTTGGAAAAAGAATCACAAGGAGGAGCATAACATGATACAAACCACAGAAAAAGACTAAGATATAAGAGGAGAGAGAACGGTTAGATTGAGTGGGAAAAGTGGAAGCAGACGTGCTAGCAAAAGATACTGTTGTCTGACAACAATGAGAAGGACTAATGATGGGCCATTGCAGTTCTGATCATGCAAACTACACTGTTCAAAGCAAATCTTCAGCTAATCAAGAAAATTGGAAGCACCTTTTCATCAGCTTGTTGAGCATTTGATAAAATCATGGTCCGCATTTTAAAAAGTTATTGAAGAAAAGCTGAAGAAAAAGATAAGAAGGATGTGTGCAATTTTTTGAGTTGAGCCATTGTGTGGTACTTAACTTCACCATTTGTGCACATAGTAACAGGTTTGGGCACCAATTAAAGACAAAGCTCACTGATGCTAGAGAAGCCTACTGTGTGACTCAAGTGCTGGTAATAAAATTATTAGGAAATTCAAACTGGAAGAAGACTGTGATTGATGTAGTAAAATTCTATTAATTCACTATGCTATAGCTAAGACAAAAAAAATCAGTTATTGCTCTTTGCAGGACTGAGCATAATTTAATCTCTCTTTCAGTAAATATTTATCCATGCAACTTCCGTTACTTTATCACACCTGCATTTTCACTCTCAAAAAAGACTTAAAAGGGCAAAACTGCTTTTTTTTCCTCTTCAGCTGTACTCTAAACTACTATTTATTCTGTTTTCTCCCTTCTGCAGCCCTATGCTTGACCATATATGACACTTTCATATCACAAATCAACAGTATAATGATGGAAAAGAGGTTGAATACACTAGGAAAGGCACAACCAAACGCAAAGTATACTTCTTTGTCTAACTGATGTGCTAGTGAACAATAACATTTCAGGTTTAGCTACTGAAGTCCTGGCCTGCACACAGGCTTCTCTCCTGGAGAAGCTGGCAGCTTATGGCTTGGATGGACATACACTTTGCTGGGTAAAAATCTGGCTGGATGGCTGAGCCCAGAGAGTGGTGGTGAATGCAGTTAAGTCCAGTTGGCAGCCGGTCACGAGCAGTGTCCCCCAGGGCTCGGTTCTGGGGCCGGTTTTGTTCAATGTTTTCATCAATGATCTGGATGAGGGGACTGAGTGCACCCTCAGCAAGTTTG
>WAAD01039284.1:21897-62135 GCA_013389945.1 Fregata magnificens
GACATATACAAAATCACTGAAAATTCTAACCTTTATTCCTGCTTTCCCTCACTTCCTTAATATTCATAGAACCATAGAATCATTAAGGTTGGAAAAGACCTCTAAGATCATCAAGTCCAACCGTCAACTAACACCACCATGCCTCCTAAACCAGGCCGTGGAGTGCCACGTCTACACCTTTTTTGAATACCTCCAGGGATGGTGACCCCACCACCTCTCTGGGCAGCCTGTTCCAATGCTTAACCACTCTTTCGGTAAAGAAATTCTTCCTGATATCCAATCTGAACCTCCCCTGACACAACTTGAGGCCATTTCCTCTCATCCTGTTGCTAGTTTCTTGGGAGAAGAGTCCAACACCCACCTCACTACAACCTCCTTTCAGGTAGTTGTAGGGAGCAATAAGGTCTTCCCTCAGCCTCCTCTTCTCCAGACTAAACAACTGTAGTTCCCTCAGCTGCTCCTCATAAGACTTGTTTTCTAGACCCCTCACCAGCTTCGTTGCCCTTCTCTGGACATGCTTCTACATAATTAGCACTCTATTCTGATAATGAATTCAGGGTAGGGACTCAGTCTCTCACTAATTTACATGGACATACATTACTTAGAAAATTAGGAGTTGTTTTACCAAATCTAGAGTATTCCTTCCACAAAAGTGAAGATAAACATACGAAAGAAGTACAATAAATACTGACGCATCGGCCCCAAAATCAGGAATTAAAATAGGAGGATACTGTGAGACAAATCTCTATAATCCATATGCAGAAATCATGAAACTGGAGAGAGGAAGGGAAACAACAAACCTGGAGAACTATTCATTACCTGCATACCCATCAGACTGTATTCCTCTTGATACTAAAGGGAAACTCATTTCCGCTGCTGTAATTTGCAAGGACCTCTTACTTAAGTGCTAGATCTGTGCTGATCTTTGCAAGGGGTGGAAGCCAATAGCCTGGGATAAAACTAAAAGGAATTAATAATGGTCCCCTGCCCTGCTCCTGATAGGGCTGTATTTTCACTGCTTTGCATTTCCCCTCTAGTATTTTTGACGTGAAAAGGAAGGATCTGGGTTAACATTATCTGTCTAGCAGAACACGCAATGACAGGATTTTATGAGGAATCTAGGACGCATGGGTAAATTTCAGAAACAATAAGTGGTAAATTGATTGCCTCTACTGAAAAGAAAAAGGGCGTCTTCCTGGTCACGCTAAGTAACCTTCTGTATGCATAAGTCTGACATGATAGCCCTTGCATGCTTATGAGATTGGAGCAGTGTGAAAGACAACAAAATGAAGCATTGAAATTTTATTGAAGAAGGAAGTTTTCTGACTTGTTGATGAAAAATGGCCTGTTACAGACCAATTCTATTCTAATACTATTGGAGTGCATTTTGAGGCTATTCTATTAGGTCCATTGAACAGACACCTATTTTGGACATTAAGTCATTAAACTCTGTTCCTGAACACGATTTTCGCTTTTTCCTTAAATGTACTCACAGAAAATTAACATTATTGAATTACTGTGTCTTGAAAATTATTACTATGAATTCAAAGACACAATTCCTTAATTTAAAATAAAAAATGAGAAGGATACACAATGATTGTGGATTTTTTTTCATTCCACTGGAGATTCTTATTACATTTCCAGCAAAGAGAAAGTAGATGAGCCATCAAGCCCTCTGTAGTTCCTTTCCCTATTGAAAATAGGACTGAGTATTACACAGCTATTGTATATGGCAGACAAGCATTAACTCAACCAGTTATTGATTTTGGTGGTAAGGGAAATCTGATAAATTCTATCTGGGATACCCAAAAAATTCAAACAAAAGACATATGTTTTGGATTGCCATATTAGACATTATCTATTCACTCCCATTTCCATAAGGAGAAAACACAGATATTTGTACTGTTGCAGATGTAAATCTGTAGAAGGTTCATTTAAGAAAAGCTGGTATGATATTCTGAGACTATCTCATCCTACATGTAATTTTAGAATTGGTATTTTCAATATGCAGAGCCATAAAAAGACACACGTGTCCCCTTCACCTTCTCACCCATTAAGCTTATTTATCTGTCACTGCCTTCTCCTCACTTAAAAAGTCTTTCTTGTTGGCAGAAATAAAGTGACAGCCAGCAAAGCTGTAGCATACTTGTCTTCACTTGACATCTCCTTAGAGAGATCCCTTTAGTGAACTCTCTCTCCCACCGTTGTTTCAGCCCTGTCAACACAGTTTTAAAAGTATAAATAACACACAATTTTAAACAACATCTAAATTGGTAGCTATTTTGTTAGTCTTCCTAGCTTTTTATTTATCCATGAATGTAATAGGATGAACTATCACAGCAGGTTTTCTTAGAAACAGGTTATCTGTCATTTTAAGACAATGTAATTTCATTTATTTAAAAACATTTTCTACAATTAGATGCCCATTTCTTCTAAGAAATTATTTTGTCCAAAGGCATTGTTACAAACATGATTTTCTCACTTCTTAACAAACCTTACATTTGTGCCCTATCCTATTTCAGCAGAGTACATCAGAAAAACCCTGAGCTGATTAAAATAAATAAAACAGTGTGGAAAGCAAGTTATTTATTTCTATAGTTTTGTTCCCATTGTAACTTGTTAACAGAAATAAACTTTGTACAAAATCTCATATACGAATTGATCAAAACAAGGCCATGGAAGAAGGGGTCTTTCTTCCATCTTCTGACTTGTTATCTACATTCCTATGACTAGCAGAAAGATTAGATTAGATTAGATTAGATTAGATTAGATTAGAAGGCAGGGAGAAGAGGGGCAAAGGAAAACTCATGGAAAATTGTCCCAAAGCCCTCTTTTGTAAAGGATGAAGTCATTATCACATTAAGTGGATGACAAGTCAGTAACAAAACTCTCACCGACTTTCATAGGACCAAAATTTTCAATCTATGCACACAAACATACACACACTGACAAATACACATACAACAAGGGCAAAGTGTGAGAAGCAAAGATTTCCCTAGTACCTGAATCATATTTTTGTCAGTCAATGTTATGGAGATAACACCACAGGCTTGTGGATTTAAAATTATATTGTACTTGTCCACATCTGAAAATTTGCACTGTTGTTTAAAGAATGTCCTATCATCATGCCAAAGACATTTCGGTAGCACTTAGAAATTATCACAATCTCACCAACAGTTACAGACACAGCTTCATAACTCTCTAGCCTCATTTTTGGACACATTCAACCCCACATGTTTCATTTTCACAAAATCCAAGCTGTTTTTCTGAAGAATCTGACAGACTTCCAAGATCATCCTCTCAAAAAAAAATTCTGTTATATTTCTGCTACAAAAGTGTGGAAGATGTCTTTGGTTTTGTGTACAAAGTTGTGTGCAGTGCTCATCTTCACACTCCTTCTGTGGGAGTGATATGTAATGTGTAATCATATGTAGCTGCCTATGACATGTATGTCTACACTTAAGCTAGTCTTTCTAGTTTCATTTATACTCAATGATGAATAATAAACTGTTTAAGAGTGTGAACCTTAAGGTTCACAGTATGATTAACCATCTTAAGGAAGATATTTAAAATTAGCCAGGTAGATAGGAATCTGTATGGTGCGTTTTGTTTCTATTCGTTGACATTAAAGGGACCATAAAATGACCAGTTCATACATAGATGTCTGAAACTGCATGCTGTGAATCTGTTCCTCCATATATCTTCATATAAAAAGAATTCATACACCTCACAATGTCCTCTCAACAGTTTCAAGAAGCAAAAACAGCCACCAGAGATTAATTTTACATGGATGTTCTCTCCTTGTTCCGTTTCAAATAGCCATGGCCCATTCACCAATTGCAAAGTTGGAGAAAGGGAGGAAGCTAACTTAAAACCACCAGAGAATCCATCTAAAATTATAATTCCCACAAAAGAGACCCTGCTTTCACAGCTGACCTGTGTCACAGGTATCATTTAGACTCCAGCATGTAAAATTCGTAATTCCAGCATGGTACCAAGAATTTCTTCAATGCATCATAGCTATCAGTAACCATTCAGATACTAGAACTGAATGTATTTATTAGCTCACAGTTTAGTCCACATCATCTCTCAGATTAAGGCATGCATTAAAGGACTTGTACATGTCTGAATCATCTTGCATGATGCATAGATCTTTTGCCGATGGCATAAATACAAGTTTTTCTCTAGGTACATTGACTGCTCTGTACATACACAGGGAGCTGGACCCAGTCTATCCCTAAAATCAGATTAAAAGTGTCTTTGAGCTATAGGTACTACCTCACCTTTCAGGTGCTATGATAGCCTAATTCAATGAGACACAAGGACCTAGTCTATTGTTACCAGGTAGCTCAAACATGGTTTTGTTGTCTACATCAGGTAAAGTGTCTCTGAAAATTACTTTAAAAAGAAATGGATGTAGGCAGCCACAGTAGGTGGCTTTCTGTACTGTTGACATACTTGAGTAAAATAGAGTCATTTATAAGGTACTAAAAATAGGTATTAAAAAAAAAATCTTGCTTTTAATTCAGCTCTTAAAAGCCTTGCATCTTTTTTGTAAGTAAACAGTTTGTAAAAGAAAATAAAGCCAGTCCTTACAGACTATAATAATAAAAATATTTACTGACTTAAACTGCTTCATTTTATCAGAAATAAACATTTCCTAGATTTGTACTTTGTCAGAAATACGAAAAAGAATACTATTGCTAAGAAAGAATCAGGGAAAGGTTTAATAAATTGAGGATACCTTACTTAAAGTACACATTTTACTTTTTTTACCATTTTAGCATTTTACTTTTACTCTGACAATCTTGTGTAAATTACTTTTTCCATGTGAATTAAGTGTCCTGTCATTTATGAGGACTGCTGGTCACGCAGGACCTTTAAAATGCAGTATTTACACATTTCCTAACTTGAAACAGGTTAGTCTTAAGGTATGTGGCACGAACTATGGAATTAGTGAGATACAAGCATAAAATTCGTGTTTGTTCTATAGTTATAACTGTGGTGCAGGTGGGTATCATGGCAGCATTCTGCCTTTATGCACACCTAGTGCATTCAACTCATTAATTCCCTGGGTAGACCAGGAACTCCCCAGCTATTCTCTGCTTAGAGATGATGGGCTGATAAGAGACAATAGACTGACTTTAGCCAGGGTGGCTGACTAAGCTCCTATCTGCCTCAACAACAACTTATTGGACTAATTCTTACTGGAGCTCTCTAGGTGGGAATTTCAGCCAGTTTTAGAAATTCCCCCAGGCAGCTCCTGCTGGATCCAGTCCCTTTTGTATTTTTCAAGTTGTCATGCTGGTAAAGGGTGCTTTCCATGGCAGAGCTGGCCAAACTGTGGGCAGGTAAGATGCAATGGTCAGTAGAAACTGTTCCTACAGATCCAGAAAAGGCCATGCAGAACATTCCTGCCAGGGATTAGCAAGAGCAGGGCTGCTCCAAGATGGGAATCAGGCAGGGGCACAGCCTCGCTGGCCAGGGTGCAGTCCCTCAGGGTGTCAACAGGGTTGGCAGGAACAGGGGCTGGTAACAGGATCTGCCAACAGTCCAGACAAGCAGTTATCCATCAGGTCCAGGGTCCATCCAGGGAATCCTTTTGGGAGCAGCAGAAGATGGGACCGGAGGTGGGGCTAGAAACAAGGTTAAGCATGTGTCCAAGGCCTGTTCAGGAGACAGGGTTGGAGATGAGGCAGAGAACAAAAACACCTACAGCTTCCTTCAGACAAAGAGTGAGTGTCCAGGGGCTGTGGGGGCAGAAAGTGTGGGTATGGATCTCAGAATCCAGCCAGAATTAAGGCCTATTGGTGCCCTTGGGGTCCTGGCAATTATTTTGTACATATTTAAGATAATTAAAAGAAGTTTTATGTATCATTTAAGATAATGACATTGGATCATGCAAATGATGAGCCCTTACACAGTAGCAGAGCCCAGCTAAATATAAGAATTTAGTAAAACAACAGTTTGGGGAGTATCACGTGATCCAGCAGAAGATGCTGCTGCAAGGATCCTTGCAATGGAGATTCCTGTCACCTCCTGGACAGCGACTGTCATCCTGTTTGAGAAATTTGTTTTCCCATGCCAGCATTACTCTTTACAAAAATGCCAATAAATTATGTTTTTCTCTTTTTTTTTTAACAAACACACTGTCCAGGAGTGGCTATGCAACACATTTTTTATAGAAAAGTTTACTCTTGTCTTTTGCCTTTTATTAACCTTACAGAGGCAATAATGTATCAGTTAAATAGATTTTTTTTTTTTTTAATAAAGTTATCCAGGCATTGTGGCCTATTAGGTAGGAAGCTCTTAAATTATGGATACACAGCCCTAGTTAGAAAGTTTTTGTTCTTTAGATAGTAAATCATAATAATATATTCTTTTTTTTCCCTCAGTGTGTATATACATATGTGTGTTTATATAATTATAGGACAATTATAGAAAAAAGCTATGAAGCTTAGAATTTAGTTTAGAGGTCTAGGTTGTTGTAATAATATCCATTTGGAATTTGTGTAGCTTTTCTTTCTATAATTAAATATTTTAAGATCATTTGCTGGTTGAAAAAGATAGCATAGCTGCTCAAGAACACAAGGTTCCTTTTTTTTTTCTCTTGGAATTACATTTTCCCCAACTTAAATAACACACATGCGCTTCTCAAGCTTCCGCTGATTTGTGTGTCCGTTTATTCAAGAAAGAGAGGAGTCAAAAGATGCTTACAGTACCCACCTCCTCAATATTTTACCTTCCTAGAAGTCTTTGACTTTAAATGTATATGAAGCCATCAAGGAGAAACATATGGATACATCAATTCAGAAACCAGCAGTAAAGAAGGAATCTTCTTCTGCACAGTATCTATTCATCATAGGATACTTCCCAGTAGTTTGACTATCAGATATTACTGTTCAGATGTTATAATCAGGTAGTCTGTGACCGGCAGTTGTAGCATGCTGTTGGAAGGAGTGAAGTGGCTTATACTCTCCTTCAGATCTCTTCTTTAACTTACTATGTAAGACTGCCTTAAAAATCCAGTTCTCATGTTTTTATTAATAATTCAGCACTGTATTGTATCCACATTATCGAAGTATATGGATAGACTATTTTCCCCAGAAAAGTCCAGCTTTACAACCAGCTACTACTTAATGATTTGTTTTATTCCAACATTAGAAATGCATGTTGCTTTTGTAACTAGGCTTGTTCTGTACTCACTCAAGATTTTGTCTTCTCCTGTATGTAGTTACATTTACTCTTTACAGATAGGTTCATTCTCAGTTCAGGCCTAGCACTGTTTGCCTAGTAAGCTAATAAATTCAAGTCAAGTTCTAACAATTGAATTTAAAGCCTTCAGGACAACAGCATTTGAGAAATCATCATTCCTGTCATAGCCCTCCGTAACAGCTAAGCCCAATGAATTTTTTCCAGCTTTTTACTTCAAGTTAAAATCTCAATTTATGGGAGCAGGGAGCCTTCTAAATTAAAATCCTGTGGCTATTGAATGTGGGACTAACCTTTCTGTCTGATACAGGAGGAGAGATGACATGATGGGGAAGGTGGTTTTCTCAGGATGAGGTTCATTCTTTGCAAGCAGGCTGTGCTGGCCCCTGCAGTTTCCCTAAATACAGGAAGCTCAACTGCATGATTCACGTCAGTTTTTGTAATGAAGACACAGAGATTTTGAAATTTATCTGGAGTTGCCTGGACAGCTTCTGGTGTTTTTCGGCAATAACACATTTTAGACTATGTTCTGTATAAAATACCACAACATGAAAAGGGAGGTAACAGCAGAAAGGACTTAAATCCTGTGTCTTTTATTTTACGCTCTGTCTTCCAAATTTTATTCTGAGCAGGGCTGTATCTTTTTGTCCTGACTCCGAACAAAGGCTGGGAACAGATGCCTCTCCCAAAGAAAGGCAAGATAAAACTTTGCAATGAGAGGATGAGACTATTATGGCGCTGCCTGTCCATCAGTCCTATTTCCTGGAATGATGCAGGAACCTGCTAATTCCTACCCAACCCAAACAGCTATGCTTAGTAAGTTCAAGGTTTCAGAAGAAAATAACTACGGGCTTCCAAATGGGAAACTATGGTAATAGGATCCAGGAAAAAAAAGACTACATTTAATTTCATAATCACAATCTGCTTAGAATCATTAACTATGTTTTGCTTATATCCCCAAACAAATCACGATTAAGAACAAAAGGCTCCAGGACAGAAATTTTAATTTATTCATTATCAGACTTCTATTAATTAACAGCTATATTTATATTGTACCATCAACAGTATAGCATTGTTTTTGGCATCACTGACATACAAATGAAGAAGAAGAGCAAAAGATTAAGTCTGAGGCTCATATGTCATCTGTATGACACATCCGTAAGTTACTCCTCAATGTATCGATATTCTTCCCGATATATCTCTACTGCAAATATGCAAGTTAATAAGAATAATGTCACTGCCCCGACCGGCATCTTATTCTGAATATGGAGACATTTCTATATGCCAGTCATTATGAACATGTGGCCGCACATGTTACAGCAGAGGCAAAGACAGAGACATGCATCCTAGCTGTTGTCTAGAATCCCATCGGGATGGGATCACACCCCTGGGAGTGATAAACATGCAGCCTCTTTCCAAAATAAATTTCCTAGTGACACAAATTGATAAAAAAGAATGATGAGTAATCAGAATAAAAGCACAAATTAAAACCATGTGGTACGACACAAAATGCATCACAGTGTTTCATTTTACTGAAACAATGACAATATGGATATTGTACATAATGTGCTCAAATTAGAGTATCACAATTTCTACAGAGCAGTCCAGTAAGTGTTCATTGCTGCTACTGGTAACTGTCTTTAACAGGTAATCCCATTTGTGTTTAAATCCATGTTGAAAGTGTGGAAGGTGCTTTCACAGTGTGAGCCCCAGCCGTCAGTAGAACAACATGGATTGAAGGTCCTGTAACAAAGAATCAGTGCGAGAAGGTTCTTCTGGCAGTGGCATCCAAACTGCAAGCAAATACATACATGTGTGGGTTATTATATTCAAGGGTGACGTTTTATACTGTTCATGTTTGAATACATGAACAACTAGGTTTGAAAATAGGCTTTTCACCACAGGCTTAAGGGAAAATGGCAGAAGGCCTTCGAAATCCACCATGGGCATAGCTATTCTCCTACCTAAAACTCTGCCCAGAAGCTGTTCTTTTTTATTACTCCTGCTGCCAGATCAGCACTTTCTCCCTTTCATGGCATTTCCACAGGGAAGATGGGACCTAACAACCAGAGATAGGGGAATAAAAGATTTTTCCAATGTGCAGCATTTTCAGTTCTCCAGCTTCTTTCATTCTAATCAATTCTTCAGTGAGACAGACCAAAATGTCCAAAATGTTGAGTATTTCCTGACCTGCTCTTTTCAGTAAGACCGTTTTGCATGAAATCAATTCCTAAATCCTTTCACAGACATACGAGGACAAGTACAGTAAAATCAAACCGATTTTCAGTGAGATGGCTGACGTACAACTTCTGGGGACACTTCTTCCACTTTTCAGGGACTAACACAGAAGGCAGAAAAGGAAGGAAATTATTTGATATTGAGCAACAGCTTTTCTTTGCCCAGTGATACCCAAGAGCTATTGACTAGAAATGTATAGACGCAGCAAGAGAACATTAGTAGTTAAAGGACAACTTTCCTTCAGGCTCTTCTGGTCTGAGGTAGGAAAACAGTTTGCCTGTTGTGACAATAGGAAAATAGAAAAATAATTTGTCTACTGGGTGGTAGCTTAGCAGTATCACACTGCAAGGCAAAGACGGCAGAGCTGGCTGGAGTGCCACAGAAGCCCTGATGCAGGTGATTTCAAGGCTTCCCGCTGCGGACACTTGTTGCACTGGCACTTGGTGTCAAAAGAGACGTCCAGAGCCAAACCATAAGCTTGTATGCCAACTACAGGTGTGGCAAAGGGCTTTGAAAATCTCACAGAAAAGGGTTTGGATTTGGTTTGGGTTTGGGGTTTGGTTTGGTTTGGTTTTGTTTTTCTCTTGGAGCACAAGACCTCAGGCTTCATCCACTTCTAATCACTTTTGATTCTGCCAGCAGAGGGCGTGAGGAGGCAAACTTTGATTTTTTTCACGGTGATACTCTTCCCTCTTTCCAACAGAAGGTACAGCGTGACTAAACTGCACTTTGTGATCCCTGGAGTCTCTAACCAGGTTGCTGATTGGGAAGGAAGAACTGGACGTGCCCTGCCGAATGAAGGAAATCCAAGAACATACCCTTGGGTGTACCTTTATTTCAGGGTCTTTCTGCTTTCACCTTACATCTTCTGTACCCCAGAAGACGGTGAGTACAGGGAACAGACACGGCTTTGTCCCCTTGCTGTGGGAACACATTCGTCTGGAAGAGAAAAGTCACGTTGTGCACCTTTCAATGATCTTGTGTCCACTCTCTTGTGGAAGCATGCCAAAGGTAATGTGACTCTAGAATGCAATGTTAGCTTTCTCTTCTATGTGCTGCATGACTATTGCCTGTATCATGACACAGATGTTGTGATATTCAGAAATTCTCCAGGAAACTAGGACCCATCAGCTTGGTGACTACTTAGGTGAAATGACAAATAAGTTTCCATTTGATGAACACATCACCACATTAATTTTATCAGGATCCAAAACCTACAGCTACTGACAGTCTGGGAAGCCGTTGCCTTAAATTTAAGGCTATCACTCTAAATGCATCTAACAGAGAAACGTCAGTTTTAGAGGTGCAAAGGAACTTCATGTTGGTTTCTGTTGTAAATCCATATGGTACCACCCTTAAAAAGGTTCTGACAGAGCAGCATTCCACCATCAGGAACAAGAAGAGGAAGACTACAGGAACTATGCCCTTCCTGAAGGTGCAGAGGGTGGTCTATAGGAAATAAGTAGTTACTGAAAAATTTAACAGCAACCCCTACAGTTTTTGATCACCAAGAAGTGCTAGAAGTGCCCTTTTACCACTATTCTTGCAGGGTTGTCTAGCAACTGTGGGGAAACATATTTTTTAAAATGTTCCCTGGAGAATGCTGACCAGTTACTTTCTTTTACACCTGAAAATATTGTTATGTGTTATAGTTTCTCACAATTAATATATTAGAAAGTTTTCTGTAAATGTCTTTTTGTCAAATTTCTGGGGAACTTAACTGAAGTCCTAACTAAATCCTTTTTTCCCCAAAAATAAAATAAATATGATTGCAATCAATGATTTGATGAATTCTGCTTGTGAAGTGGCAAAACTGAGAAAGCTTTATCTAAGTATATGTATCACAGGGATCTTAGTATCCTTTTTAGAGTCCAAAATGGTTTTGTCAGGGTAGAAAGAGTTGCAACATCAATCTCAACACAAAATGAGTAGTGCTGTTTATAACCCCTGAGAGATGTTTCAAGCCTTACCCCCAGACAGATTTGTCATGGGAAGACATGCTCTTCTTAGAAGTGTCTGAAGATGTTATTATGTCACCATATGGGTACCTGTTTGTTGATTTAAACATTTATCATCAGAGGCTTTTAGGCTAAGAACAGGAATTCTTTTTTCCTGCAAAAACAACTTTCCATTTACATATTTAGAAAACCAGCACTCAGCAATAAAACCAGATGAGTTGATCTGACATCCTTGCATTGCTATTGAGGCAGGAACGGGAGTATGATGTCCCAATGGCTGAACAGCTCCTGTCCCTCCTGGAGCTGTTTATCTCTTCCTCCCCAGACTGAGGAAAGCTATGCTTTGACCTGATGATGACCTGATAAAAGATATTTCCGAATTGCCCTGAATACCTTGAAAGAGAACATCCTCTTAATGTCTCACCAGATACATGTGCTGAAAAGCTGTCACAAATTCATTAAAAACCTGGAGAGTAAGAGGATGTCTTTCAAAAGAAAGGTGTTACATGATGTAAAATATATCCACATCTTAGTCTTTAGTGTCTTGCTAAAAGGCTCTGTGAAGGTAGGTTTTCACTGTAGTATTACTAACAATCTGGTGAATATTATCCTGCTTTAATATCTTTTTTAAATCTGGTTTAGAAATTATTTTTCCCAGTCAGTCTGTAATATCTGAGGCTTATGGCCCTAGTAAAATTGTTTTTAAAAGCCATGTTGTTTTCTGAACTCATTTCGCCTTTTAAAAGCACAGTCCAAGAATACATGGATATTATGTCTATCAGAATTAAGATGTGCGTAACACTGTCATTCAGTTTGGAAAACCAATGTTTATGCACCAAATGCACCAAATACACCTGCCTTTGAGTATCCAGATCTATCACAATCACCTTACTGCTCTCAAAGTTCTTTTTCAGTGAATTGTGTAAACTGTAAGCATCCTGGTTTGCAAGCCATGGTGACGCTTGTCTTCTGCTGATATCAACTGTTTTCTTCTTAGATGCTTCAAAAATTGGATTTACACCAACAAAGCTTCCCACCTCCCCAGGAACATAGCAAATGTCTTTTAATAGATACTCTGGCAAAGAAATGTCTAGTAACACACTGCTAAAACATGCATGTAAAAACATCAAACACAAAGTGATGAAACAGCTGTGGTCGAAGAGGGTTTATTAATCAGGGACCAGAAGAGGTGATGGTATGTTTGATGTCTTCAGCCTTTTTTCTTCTTTTCTTTTAAATGTTGTTGTCTTTTCTTTGATAGTTATGCCATCTTTAAAAACTGAGGATGGAAACAAAAATTAAAAGGGGGGTTGGCCACAAGCACATGTTCCTGGGAATTACTCTTTTTATTCCGGCTTTTAATTTCTGTATGAAATGTCACCGGTATATTGAAGCAGAGGAAAGTCTCAGGGACCTGGAGGCACCACCAGCCCTGGCTGTCCCTACCCAGCCCCCCGTGACTCCCCCCAACCCTGGCCATGGTCCAGGACCCCCTGTTAGCCCCCCGGGGCCATCAGCTTCTGCCCCAGTGACGCTGCAGCAGGGCCGGTCTCCAGGTCCTCACAGCCCTGCCATGTCCAGCCATGGGCCACACCAAGCCGGGCCCACCTGTGGGTCTACATCTTGGACCAGCCTCAGCCCGTCCCCAGGCAGTAGCCTGATGCCCAGGGCTGGGGCTGCCCCAGTGCCCCCCCCTGCTGCCCTGCTTCTGGCTTGGGGGTGGAATGGGCCCTGGCTGCCAAGTTCTATCCCATCGTGAAACCCTGATGCTCCCAGCCCCTGGCCCACAGGGAGCTGCCAGCCTGGCGGTCACCAGACAAAAAGACAGAAGGTTGTTGCATTAATACTGTGTGGTCATGTGGCTGGTTTGGGGAGGAGGGAGAAGACCCCTGAGTCAGACTCACAGAACTGGTTTCTTCTTTGGACAGGATGGCATGAGATGGCATGGGATGGGATGGGGTAGAGTGGAGTTGGGTGTGGGCTTTCTGGTCAATCTCACAGGGTTGGATTTTGCCCCACACCTCTTCCAAGTCACTTCCACACAAATGTGTTAAACTTGGTCAGCAGCCTTGTAAAACAGTGTCCCAGAGCCTTTAATTTATTATTTAATTTTTTTTTTTCACAGATAAACTTACTTTATTAAGTTCACTAGAAGTTACTAAACAGGTGACATCACTACTGTAAACAGTAATTTTCATGGCACACCATGGCATGTCAGTTGCCCATGCAAATCTGTTAATGGGGCCCTGGCCCTGATCTCTCTCTTAAACCTTCCAAGGACCCTGGGACAACAACCCTCTAAGCTGATCTGAACTCTGGGGTGCACAAAGCAATGTATAAATTGACTTTTCTCTTCTAGACAAATGTGTTCCCACAGCAAGGGGACTAGTATGTCTGTGAAAGGATTTGGGGTGGTAATGTAATTAAATCCCTCATTTGGCTGCTGTCTCCTGTTACATAACGCTTTTAACCTAACTTGGTGAATCCTTTTGTAAGAAGGTGTTTTATTTGTAGGCAGATGATACCAAAAGGTTAGCTGCTGTCACTCCCATACTCCATTTTAGCGGAAACATACTCTGAAAGATCTCAAGTCAGCTCTGCGGCCATCCTGGGAAAGTCAGCCAAGGGCTGTTTCAAATGAGACAGGAATGGCTATACATGGTATCCTTATGCCATAACTCCTCAGGGATGCCTGCAGAAAACTGTTTTTACACAAAACAGTGTTACTGAAAAGAGCAGGTCAGGAATACTCAACATTTTGGATATTTTTGTCTGTCTCACTGAAGAACTGATTAGAACAAAAGGAGCTGGAAAACTGAAGATGCTCCACGTGGCATTTGTCTTCCCAAGGAACCCTTATATGTGCTGAGGCTCTGCTACACAGACGGTGGCTGGACATGTGCCTGCTAATAGGAAGCAGTGAATGAATTCCTTATTTTGCTTTGCTTGCACACACAACTTTTGGTATTCTTATAAAACTGTCATTATTACAATTCACATGCCTTTTTCCCTTCCTTTTATTTTTCTCCCCATCCCACATGAGGGGGGAGTGAGCGAGAGGCAGGGTGGGCGTTTGGCTATTGGTCAGGGTCCACACACCACAACGGCACATGGGAAAAATCTTTTATTCCCCTATCTTTTATCTACCATCTTCCCAGTGAAAACACCAAGAAAGAGAGAAAGTGCTGATCTGGTAGTGAGAGAAATAAAAAAGAGGATCTTCTGGTCAGAGTTTTATGTAGGAGAATAACTATGCCCATGGTGTATTTCAAAGGCTTTCCATCATTTTCCCTTAAGCCTATGGTGGGGCAGTTTCAAATTTAGTCATTAATTTATTCTGATACACACTGAGTAGAAGTGAATCCCTATGGGATTCTAGACAACTACAAGGATGCATGTCATTGTCATTGCCATGTATGACTGCATATTTATTGTGGTTGATCTATAGAAACTTCACCATGCTCACATTATTTCAGGCCAGAACATCCTGTGTTTCTGAAATGTTGGCTATTTTCTTATTACTCTAGCATTCTAAGGGAACACGTTGTCCTCAGGCAATCATGTCAGCAGCAAAACTATCACTTGGAGATGCTTGATCATGTACTTGACTATAGCAATAAGCGTCATGTCCAAGGGCAAAGTGTTATGAACCAATACATAGAATTAGAATCACTATGGCTAAACACAATTTCTAGCCCTGCTGTGCATTATTTAAAGTAGAAATTTTGAAGGAAAAGATTTTCTACCTGGACTCAAAGGCTGTTATACAGGCATAATGCGGGCACCGAAATGTACAGAGTTGGGGCCTTATAATTTATTTCATAGACCTTGATCCCTAAAATCTTTCCTTCAATTTTATAGGAGTCAAAGTTTAAAAATGCATTCACTTGTTAATAAAATGGTAAAGAAAACAGGTCATAAAAAAACCCAAGTGTTCCACATATTGGCTAAAATTGGGAAGAAATACTTTCTTCTCTAAGGACTTCGATCACTTCCCATTCTAATCTGACACTAAACATTTGGAAGTTGTGCTGGTTTTGGCTGGGATAGAGTTCATTTTCTTCATAGTAGCTAGTATGAGGCTATGTTTTGGATCTGCTGAAAACAGTGTTGATAATACAGGGATGCTTTAGTTACCGCTGAGCAGTGCTTACACAGCGTCAAGGCCTTTTCGGCTTCTCAGTCCACCCCACCAGTGAGTAGGCTGGCGGTGCACAAGAAGCTGGGAGGGGACACAGCTGGGACAGCTGACCCCAACTGAGCAGATGAATAATCCACACCATATGATATCATGCTCAGCATATAAAGCTGAGGGAAGAAGAAGGAAGGGGGAGACATTTGGAGTGATGGCGTTTGTCTTCCCAAGTAACTGTTAGGCGTGATGGAGGCCTGCTTTCCTTGAGACGGCCGAACACCTGCCTATGGAGGGGAAGTAGTGAATTAATTCCTTGTTTTGCTTTGCTTGCGCATGCAGCTTTTGCTTCACCTATCAAACTGTCTTTATCTCAACCCACAATTTTTCTCACTTTCACCCTTCCGATTCTCTCCCCCATCCCACTGTGAGGGGATTGAGTGAGCAGCTGTCTGGTACTTAGTTGACAGCTGGGGTTAAACCACGACAGTCCTTTTTGGCACCCAACGTGGGGCTTGAACCCATGACCCTGATATTAAGGGTCTCATGCTCTACCGACTGAGCTAGCTGTGCCCATTACACCTCAGGCCATCAAGGAAGAGATGCAACATATAGATGGGCTCATGATCGAGGGGTGGACTTGACCATGGACATTTTTGCACAGGTTATCCATGAATGTGAAACATGTGCTGCAATCAAACAAGCCAAGCGGTTAAAGCCTCTCTGGTATGGAGGACGATGGCTGGAATACAAATATGGTGAGGCCTGGTAGATTGATTACATCACTGCCCCATAAACCCACCAAGGCAAGCACCATGTACTCACTATGGTGNCCCATGACCCTGATATTAAGGGTCTCATGCTCTACCGACTGAGCTAGCTGTGCCCATTACACCTCAGGCCATCAAGGAAGAGATGCAACATATAGATGGGCTCATGATCGAGGGGTGGACTTGACCATGGACATTTTTGCACAGGTTATCCATGAATGTGAAACATGTGCTGCAATCAAACAAGCCAAGCGGTTAAAGCCTCTCTGGTATGGAGGACGATGGCTGGAATACAAATATGGTGAGGCCTGGTAGATTGATTACATCACTGCCCCATAAACCCACCAAGGCAAGCACCATGTACTCACTATGGTGGAAGCAACCACCGGATGGCTGGAAACATATCCCGTGCCCCATGCCACCACCCAGAACACTATCCTGGGCCTTGAAAAACAAGTCCTATGGCAACATGGCACCCCAGAAAGAATTGAGTCAGACAAAGGGACTCGTTTCCAAAACAACCTCATAGACACCTGGGCGAAAGAGCATGGCATTGAGTGGGTGTATCACATCCCCCATCATGCACCAGCCTCCGGGAAAATTGAACGATACAATGGACAGTTAAAGACTACACTGAGCGCAATGGGTGGTGGGACATTTAAACATTGGGATGCACATTTAACAAAAGCCACCTGGTTAGTCAACACTAGGGGGCCTGTCACTTGATCTGGCCCTGTCCAGTCAAAACTTCTACATACTGTAGAAGGGGATAAATTCCCTGTAGTGCACATAAAAATATGCTGGGGAAGACAGTCTGTGTTACTCCTGCCTCAGGCAAAGGAAAATCCATTTGTGGGATTGCTTTTGCTCAAGGACCCGGGGGCATTTGGCGGACAATGCAGAAGGATGGGGAAGTCCGACGTGTACCTCAAGGGGGTTTGATTTTGGGTGAAAATAGCCAATGAATTAAACTGTATGATGTTAATTGGTATATAGTACTGTATGCCATCACTTCTATGGTTGCTATATGCCACATCAATGGTATTACAGGAAGAATCACCCAAATTAATGAGTTGGATGAAACCAAGCAAAGTGCAGCGATGATAGAACTGGAGAAGCGCAGCAATAATGGATCCAGAACTGGCTTCGGCATGCAATAATCCAACACCACACACCATCCCTCCTGCCCTGAAGGACTGTTATGACAGATGGAGAATGTCGTGTTCAGCTGCATAGGTGCCATTCCATGAAAATCAGTGACTTCTTTTAAAATGAATCATTTCTTTAAAGCAGCAAAGATTTATTAATGTGCAACAATTTAAGTTGCAATGAAGTAAAAGGAACTGGTGTTTTGCTGAGACTATTGCATCTCTATCTGTTTAAAACATACTTGGATGTGATTCAATAAAGTACATTTTGATCAAGTACAAGTTCCTGACATCTGTTTAGAAGAGGTACTGAATAAAACCTTACAGCCATTTGTTTCCTATTTTATTTTCTCTGTATATAAGACTTAGACATAAAACTACTACCAGATGTACTTTGCATACTGCATGCCAGCTATCATCACTTTTCTTTACATACTTATTTACTGAGTTTTGTCACTAAAACAGAGTAACAAACTGTCAGGTCACCTCCTGGGAGCTGGGACCACTGGGGCTCGCCTAGGAGGTCCCCATGGAGCAGGGCCTGGCAGCCAGGGCCAATCCCACCCCCCAGCCAGGAGCAGAGCAGCCGGGGGGGGACACCAGGGCTGCCCCAGCCCTGGGCCTTGGGGATGAGCCAAGGCTGGGCTGGCCCATGGGCCCATGGGTTGGCCCAGCTCGGCGGAGCCCACGGCCAGGCAGGGCAGGGCTGTAGGGAGCTGGAGACCGGCCCTGCTGTGGCATGGCTGGGGCAGGGGCTGATGGCTGTCAGAGGCTGATGTGGGGTCCTGGGCCGTGGGCAGGGTGGAGGGAGCCTTGAGGGGTGCTGGACAGGTACAGGCAGGGCTGCGGGCACCCTCAGGGCCCTGACACAAAGCAAATTTCTGATAACCCTGATGCTAGCATATAAAAACATACCAAGGCGACCAGCCAACAGCAGTCAGACATCACAAGGGAATGACATTTTTTCTCAGCCAGCAAATAATAAAGCAGAAAAAAATCAGGAAAATTAACAGAAAAAACTCTAGCACTCACATCACATTCAAGACAATTTCCTCATTCTCCTTATTCTTCTATCATATATCTGAGTCCTCACCTGTATAAGAAGTATTATAACGGTTCTTAAACATTTTGGATGAAATTTACTCTCTCTCTGCTATCTTTCAATCTAAAGTAGTGCTGAATTTGTAGTGTTACGACTGAGGGAAGAAGTCTGCCTTTCTTGAAAAGCATTTTGTGCCACGGTGCATGAAAAGTACTATTAAAAATAAATTACATTTTAGCTCCATAGAGCACTTCCTTCTTATGCAAGTGCTCCCATTAAACTAGTAAGTTTTGGATATTCAGCACTTCTGAGAACTACATCTCTATATGTCAGTTTCTGTATTTAGTTTAAAATGACAAAATTTAGCTGTTCATGTTTGAAGATACTGGCCCATTCTTAGAGATGAGATAGTAACATTCTAATCCTGTATCAACAATCATGCCCCAGGTTGAAAATACGTGCTAACCTGAAAGATCAAAATGGCTAATGAACTTGTAAAGGGTTGTGCTCCAATGAGTATGACCTCTTAAAAGAGAGATGGTTTCCAAAACTGGCCATTTTTTTTCTTTTTCTGATATGTAAAAAGCAAAGTCTACTGAACTAGCTAGTCAGCATTCCTTTCATTGTGCTCTTGGGTTTGGAAATTGGAGTGTAACCTTTTCAACACATGCCTGGCTTGAAACCTAACCTTTTATATCTGAAGATTATGTATTAGAAGGTCTGGAAGTTGGCAAAGGAAGAAATATATTCTTGTTTTATTTTAGTATTGCTATGAATATATTGGATATCTGAATGTGTTGCACACAGAAAATAACATACAATGAAGCTGCAAAACAAGGAATGTTTGCCTCCTAAACAGTTTTTTTTAATTGTCTCAAACACTGGAACTGAACCATTTAAGTTGTGAAGGTCCCACATTTACTTTTCTAATTGTGAGAAACTGATTCACTTTTCAAGATGGGGAAACTGTGTTTCCATAATTATTGCATAGTAACGTCTTCCTTTAATAAGCTCTCTTTTCAATTTCCAAGGGAACTGAATTCTGTCTTTACACCTAATTCTTTCATACTTAAATAAATGCAGTTGAATTACTTACTGATTATACTCTTAGGCAAATACCAATTGTCTTCAAAACAAAAATAGACTGTGCAAGTTATAGCTATTGGTTGTATTTTCCATTCTGAATCTTGTGCACTGGGAGTTCATGAATTTAAGAAACACATAATGCAAGAATAAAGAGACTCCTTACAATTTTTTAGCAAGAGAGAGACCATTTTTTCTTTTTTTTTTTTTAATTGTCATTTAATATTACCAGTAGTGAAAAACAATATGTCATAACTATGGAAGACATTAATGTATTGTTATGACAGGTATTATTCTCATCACTGAAAACACAGAAAATAATGCTATCATTGTCCAGATAGAACTAATCACAGATATTGGTGAGACTGACATGAGTTAGGGAACAGCCATCTTACCAGCCTAACTCCCTCACTCTTACTCATCATCAAAACAAAATCCTCATTAAAATTTTGCTTCTCTGTCAACATGCATTAGAATCTAAATTTACAAATCCAAATCTACCCTATATTTAAAAAAAAAAAAACCCACAACACAAATTTGCAGATGTTCCTTGCCTCAAGACAGAAAAGGGTTTTGTGTGCATAGTGTTATGTAAGTGGTTAGGCTTTTGGTTTTGGTGGATCCGAAGAACTCACAGTAAAATAACACTACTCACCTGACCAAAATTCAGAATCCTCCCTCTATGCACTCATAAATGTTAAAATTTTAAACTGATTCCAAACTACACATATTCTATGTTTCAACAAAACCACAGAAATCTGTAATTTTTTTTGATTGATTGTTTTTTTGATTGATTGATTTTTTTTATTTGATTGACTTCTGTTGTGCTTTTATAACCTTTAGCCATTCTTTCCTCTTCCTTAGCCTGCTCAGGTGTTGGAATGTGAATGAGGTGTTTAAATGTGAATGGAGGCTTGTCAAAGGTTAAAACGTGAAGCTGGTGCTTGGATCACTTACTTATAAAGCTTATCTCTGTGTACCGGCTACATCAGAATTTTTTAAAGAAATTGTCTAACAGAGCTACATGTTCCACATCACTAACAGCAACCTCCTGCAGTGTGGTTGCATCCAGGGAGTGAAGTAACCGAAAAGAAAAGATCTCTCTGAAAAATGAATTAATGAGATGAGTGGCATAAAGATGACACCTAGCCTCTAAACTTGACTGTAGGTAGAAGCTCTTTACTCAAAACCCAATACATAATAATAGAATTTTCCATTCCATTTGATGCTCAGCCTTTTTGCCTGAACTCACTAAACTTCTGTTCAAGGACTGCTCATACTTAATTATACAGCTTCATATCACTGCTGTACACATCACATGGTAGACCTGCTGCAGATTTTAATGTCAATGGAAACATTAATTGAATTTATAGACTCCATAAAATACAGTAGACCATTTCATATTTATCAGAAGATGAGTAAAACAAAATTGCCAAAACTCAGTATTGACCTCCTGTTTCCTTTTTTGTGTATGATATATCCTATATTTTCAGACTACTTTGGTTGATATTTCTTTCTTTCCCTTTCTTTCTTTGTGTAGTCCACTTTTACTAAGTGATTTTTCATAAAAGTGACCAAATAGAGAGGCATTTATTTGTATAAAGGAGTTCTTTCCTCTAAACCAAATTTGTATAATACTTCATTAGATTAACTCCCTGGAAGTATGGTTTTAACAACATTTTTTAAAACTTAATGGAAAATAAACTATTTCCAGTAAAAAGGAGAGACTCTATCTCTTGCTTCTAAAAAAAAAAAAGCATACTTCCTTCTTCATAAATACAACTCTTCTCCCTTTTTTAAATTTAATAATGTTTCCCAGATGCTGTGGAAGCAACTACGTGCTAAGTAACACTAGGATTTATAATAATAAAATAAGGATGAAACCTGATTTAACATCTGGATTATTAATTATCTAATAATTTAGGTTATGACATAATAATTAGACAGAGCTTCTCATCATTAAGTCTCTTGTGATTGTACATCATGGTGCTAAACTCAAAAGTTCTGAAGTCCTAACTCATTCCTCATTCAGTCAGCGATTAGAGATGCTGTTGATTTCAAACCAGTGAAGTTTCAGTTTGAATTTCAGTCAGCTGCATTTGTCTGTTACATCTACCAGATGCAACAGGAACAATGACAGTATTGCAATAACTTTGATGGGTTAAAGTTAGGTATAATACAAGGGTATGAGGGAAAAGTAGTACCCTTTATTAGACTAACTACTGTTATGTTTAGTCTAGAGAAGCTGAGGACAATATTGAATTCTAAAATGTGCATTTTGCCCACATCTCAACTCTGTAACAGTGAGGCCTACATACTTTCCAAATTCTTGCTGCTGTAGAGAGGAACAATTACCTTCTCTTACATGGTCTTGCTGAACTTCTGTCATTCTTCAGTAGGTGTCCATTCTAGAAGACTGGAAAATCAAAGCCCTGGAGCACAGCCTGATGTAGTTTATAATATCAAGAAAGACTTATATGCATTAAGCTTTGTTTTTCAACTGATACCAGTTGGTCTAATAAAGGTATTTTTTTCCTCCTTTAGGGAAAAAAAAATAAGGGACAAGTAGAAATTCAACATCTTTTTAATGACAAAATTCTGGATGAAACATGAGAATTGAGTTCTCATTTTATCTCATTGTTTTAAGGAACACAAAAATTGAACTCAAAATAATAGCATCAGAATCACATAGTTTGGAATGGACATCCAGAGGCCATCCGGCTCAACTTCCTGTCCAAAGCAGCTCAGGTCATGTCCAGTCGAGCTTTGAATGTTCCCAAGGAGCTCTGAAAGTTCTCAAGGGTAACTCAACTAGCGGTCATCACCTTCCCAGGAGAGGACCTCGCCCGAAAGCTGTCGCCAGAAGAAATGTGGTGACCCAGACAAAGCCCCCATACAAACATGCAGCTGTCCAGATCTCTGGCTGCAGGGAATGCCCGAGCCTGTCACTCGTACCGGAGGGCAGCAGAGACAACTGCTGCCTTCAGTGTGGCCAGGTGGATGATCTGCTCAGCCTGGTGGCAGAGCTGAGGGAGGAGGTGGAAAGGTTAAGGAGTATCAGGGAGTGTGAGAGGGGGATAGATTGGTGGAGCCATACCCTACCATCCCTGAGGCCAAGGCAGCAGATGGAGGCTCCACAAAAAGCAGAGGATCCCCTACCCTTTTGCCACCAAGCAGAAAGAGGGGACCTAAGAGACGGGGGGAACTGGAAACAGGTCCCTGCTCGGGGCGGCAGGTGAATCCCCTCCCAGCCTCGTTTACCTTCCCAGTTGCCCTTACACAACAGGTATGGGGCTCTGGAACTTGAGGGCCAGGCAAATGAGGACGTAGTTGAAGGTCCATCCAGGGGGTTTTCTAGGGTGAGTTGGTCAGCCCCACACATTATGACTGCCTCCGTTAAGAAAGAGGGTAATTGTCATAGGCAATACCCTGCTGAGAGGAGCAAAGGGCCCAATATGCCGACCAGATCCATCCCACAGGGAAGTCTGCTGCCTCCCTGGGGCCTGGGTTAGAGACATTATTCGGAAATTCCGTAGTCTGGTACGGCTCTCTGGTTATTACCCCCATTGGTGATACAGGTTGGCAGTGATGAGGTTGTGGAGAGAAGCCCAAAAGCAATCAAAAGAGACTTCAGGGCACCGGGGCGATTGGTTGAACGATCAGGAGCGCAGGTAGTGTTTTCCTCAATCCCGTCAGTGGCAGGGAAGGGTACTGAAAGGAACAGGAAAACTCACCTGATTAACATGTGGCTCCGAGGCTGGTGCCATTGGTGGAATTTTGGGTTCTTTGATCATGGGGAGGTTTACATGGCACCCGGCCTGCTNCTGGAGTGCTGCAATGGAGGGCTACAAGCTCTTCAGAAGGGATAGGCAAGGAAGGAGAGGCGGTGGGGTGGCTCTGTATGTTAGGGAGTGTTTCAATTGCATAGAGCTCAATAGTTGTGACGACAAGGTCGAGTGCTTGTGGGTAAGGATGAGGGGGAAGGCCAATGAGGCAGATATCCTGCTGGGAGTCTGTTATAGACCACCCAACCAGGATGAAGAGGCAGATGAAGCGTTCTACAAGCAGCTGGCAGAAGTCTTACAATCGCTAGCCCTTGTTCTCGTGGGGGACTTCAACTTACTGGAAATACAACACAGCAGAGAAGAAACAGTCTGGGAGGTTCCTGGAGGGTGTGGAAGATAACTTCCTGACACAGCTGGTAAGTGAGCCTACCAGGGGAGGCCCCTCGCTTGACCTGCTGTTTACAAACAGAGAAGGACTGGTGGGAGATGTGGTGGCCGGAGGCTGTCTTGGGCTTAGCGACCGTGACATGATAGAGTTCTCAATTCTTGGCGAAGTGAGGAGCGGGGTCAGCAAAACCACCACCATGGAATTTTTGGAGGGCAGACTTTGGCCTGTTCAGGACACTGGTTGAGAGAGTCCCTTGGGAGACAGTCCTGAAGGGCAAAGAGGTCCAGGAAGGCTGGGCACTCTTCAGGAAGGAAGTCTTACAGATGCAGGCACAGGCTGTCCCCGTGTGCCATAACACGAACCGGCGGGGAAGACGACCAGCCTGGCAGGGAGCTTTTGCTGGGGCTCAGGAAAAAAAGGAGAGTCTACCATGCTTGGAAGAAGGGGCAGGCAACTCAAGAAGATTACAGGGATATTGTTAGGTCATGCAGAGAGGAAATTAGGAAGGCAAAAGCCCAGCTAGAGCTCAATCTGGCCACTGCTGTACGAAGTAATAAAAAATGATTTTACAAATACATTAACAGCCAAAAGAGAGCCAAGGAGGACCTCCATCCTCTGTTGGATGCGGGGGGGGAACATTGCCACCACGAAAAGGCTGAGGTACTTAATGCCTTCTTTGCCTCAGTCTTTAATAGTCAGACCAGTCATCCCCAGGGTATTCAGCCCCCTGAGGTGGAAGACAGGGACCGAGAGCAGAATAAACCCCCCACAGTCCAGGAGGAAGCAGTCAGCGACCTGCTGCGCCACCTGGATGCTCACAAGTCTATGGGGCTGGATGGGATCTACCCGAGAGTTCTGAGGGAGCTGGCGGAGGAGCTTGCCAAGCCACTCTCCATCCTTTATCAGCAGTCCTGGTCAACAGGGGAGGTCCCAGATGACTGGAGGCTTGCCAATGTGACACCCATCTACANTATGAGGAGCGGCTGAGGGAACTACAGTTGTTTAGTTTAGAGAAGAGGAGGCTGAGGGGAGACCTTATCGCTCCCTAAAACTACGTGAAAGGAGGTTGTAGTGAGGCGGGTGTTGGACTCTTCTCCCAAGAAACTAGCGACAGGATGAGAGGAAATGGCCTCAAGTTGTGTCAGGGGAGGTTCAGATTGGATATCAGGAAGAATTTCTTTACCGAAAGAGTGGTTAGGCATTGGAACAGGCTGCCCAGAGAGGTGGTGGAGTCACCATCCCTGGAGGTATTCAAAAAAGGTGTAGATGTGGCACTCCAGGGCCTGGTTTAGGAGGCATGGTGGTGTTGGGTTGATGGTTGGACTTGATGATCTTAGAGGTATTTTCCAACCTTAATGATTCTATGATTCTAAGGATAGAGGTTCCACCACATCTCTGGTCAACAGTTCAAGTGTTTTAACACTCTTATGATAAATTCTTTTTTCCTTTTATTAAGTCAGACTTGCCCACTTTCTTACTTGTGTCTGTTGCCTCTCATCCTTCCACTGCATACCTGTAACCACTGTCTATCCCCATCTTTTCTACACGCTCCTTTTATGTAGTTGTAGACAGAAATGAGATCTCCCTTAACCTTCGCTCCCCAGGCTGAACAAATCTAGCCCCTGATCAGCTTGTCTTTCTCCACTATATCAATGATTTTCTTTTACCAATGAGCCCAATACTGGACATAGCTATCCAGTTGTGGTTTCACAAGTAAAGGGGAAGAGGTAGATGTGGTCTCAAAAGGAGAGGAAGAATTTCTTCAGCCTGGTGGCTATATCCCTTCTAATACATATACAATAATACAGCTCAGTGTGTAGTTGACTTGCTTTGTGGTAATTATTTGCTTTATCTGATTGGAAAAGGTGTCAGCGAAGATTTGCACCATAACCTCTCCAGAGACTGAAGACAGTTGACCAGCCTGTCTAGATCCTTCTTCTCCTTCTCAAGGGTAGGTATGATGTTTGTCTTTTCCCACTCACTCAGAACATACCCAGCTGCCAGGACCTTTCAAAGATGACAGACAGTGGACTCATAATGAAATTGGTCAGGTCCTTCAGCACCCTTGTATGCATCCCACCTGGTCCCACAGACTTTTGTCCAGTTGGTTTAAATATAGTTTGAATTATTGCCCCACTGTTGATGTTATCACAATCATCTAAGCTACTTGAGGCTTCCTTGAAGATTCAAAATGAAACCAAGAAAATTATTTTAGTTTTAGAATTAGTTACAGTATAAATAAAAAATGGATACTCCAGTTCAACACAACTATATTGACCAAGACTAAAGAGCATGAACAAGCAGCGCCATGAAATATGCCCCCAATTACAGAAACATTATCTGCTTCCTTTCTAAAGCAGCATAGTGACACCTGAAATGGAGTAATAACAGCATATGATTTCATAGTCTGCATTCATAGTGCACTTTTTTATAGCTAGTATTCCACAGAATTATTTAATTTTAATTTATGTCAAAAGCAGTAGTTTAAGAATATTAGATGTAGTAATTATTATTAATTGTATCAAACCCACAAATATTAAAAATAATAAGATGCAAGACAATTTGTGTATGACAGGAGGAAAAGGAAAGTTCTGGGAAAACAAGTTTTCTTGGTACTTTGTATTCTAGAAAATACACATTTAGAAAAGTCAACTATAATTTAACGGATGCTTACGATTGGAGTTTGATTCATAATTCAGACCCAAAATGCTTCTGGATCCATAAGCATCAAATTCAGAATAGATATACACACACATTTTTAACTAATATAAAATAGTCTAAAAAATATAGAATTAGATAGTAATACTTGTGATAGAACTCACTGAAATCTCTTTTGGATTCATGCCTTGTTCAATATAAATTATAGTAATATTTATTCAAAATACGAAAGAACAGCACGTTTGCATCAAATTTTTGCTTAAAAACCCCACACATCTGTAGTTTATTAAAAAAAAAAAATTGCAAGTGTCTTTAAACATAGAATTTAGCTTCAGATTCAGACATCTAAATTCTTGCGATAACAACACAGCTTACAACGTGTAAACTGCTGTCTAAGCTCCCATCATAGTCAATGAAGATGTAGCCAGTACAGTCAATGGAGTCTAGGGTTCTATTTATCTCTTCCTAAAGTAGATATCTGCTTTGAGACAGCTGAATAGCTCTCTGTTTCCATTGACTGTATTGACTAGGTGGCTATTGACTGTAGCAGGAGCTTAGATACCTAGCCCACACGTAATCATTTATGTTGTAGATGCCAAATGACTCAGTTGCCCAAACATAGGTGCCTGAACCCAGTGATATCCTGCTGCCATGCTTCTGGATAAATAGTTGTCAGCCACAGCATAGTACGTAATGGTATAATGGCAGTAGAAGTTTATGTTCAAGCAGCTTTATGCATCTGATCCGGGAGGCAAATCTAACCCAAAATCAGAGTCTGTTTCTTAGTTGCTAGAAAACTTCAAGCATGGACTAGCTGATGAGCAGGAAAACACCAGCATCTGGAAATATCCAAGGTCTGGCATGGTGACTGGGTAAGGGCTTTGGTGTTCTATGAGTTTAAAGCAGCGTGATTATTCATGTGATACATAAATGTGATTTGCTCTGGAGAGTGAGGGTGTGTGCATTCTTCACCAGTGAACCTCAAAGGTGATCAACCAGTGGTGAGGGATCAAGCTGGGCTTCTCTATAGCATGTACTCAGCCTTGCCGCTGCCTGGACCTGCAGAAAGGAATTGCAGCTGCTGCATCGATCTGACCAAGGCAGGAGGAACCAGGAACTCAGAGCGCAGGGGAGTCAGCTCTGAGCAGACTGGGAAGGAGCACTTGCCTGGATCTTGAAATCTAGTGGAGTTAGTTGCATTTTTACATACAGCAGAGAAGAGAAAAATACAAATTTTGGAAGACGCATAGATATATGAAATTGTATCCTTAGATGAAACCAAGATGAATCTGAGTAAAATAATTATATATAGTTCTTTTATTTTGAATGCTTTTTTAATTGTTGATCATTCAAAATGATCACATTCTTACTATTCTATGATCATATTCTCAATATATATCATATACATATTCTGTGATTTATCTCTCATAATCAAATCAAAGTGTAGGGCATGTTTAAGATTCAGTGAAAATATTTAACTGCCATGTTTTCTTAACCTTTTGACCTTATATTTACATTTTTCATAAAATGGTGTTCCGTTGTACCACTCATTGTCCATGGTCATACTTTTTTTTCCTTGATGTACTGCTAATATCTGTGAACTATTGCCAAATTCAGTAGGCTAGAAATATAGACATATGTAGTCATGGCAGCCTGCAGAAATGATGGCATCATGTTGACGTTACGTCCTTCAATTGTATGGCCCACCAAGTTATCTATGATCATCATGACAACCTGTCATGATGACAACTCTGCAACACAAACTTTCATTCTGAAATTATTTTTAACTCCCAAACAGTATCCATAAACTAATATTTCCAACCCTTGATCTCATTTTAAAAATTTGACCTTTTCTCCAATGTTATGTTCAGCTACTGTTTTTCCTCTGTATTTCTCTGTTTTCCCTATAACTTATTGCAATACTTAGAAGCCATCTGTGTTACAAAAATTGCAATATCAAACATCAACATGCTGGAAGAGAACAGCCTCAGCACGAATAAATGAAAAACACTTTAGAAGAGGTGCCATTACTTCCCAAGGAATATAATACCTTCGGCAGAATGTGTTTTTAGATATTTAACATAGACCACTAAATGTAAGTAGGTCAGCTTCTGTGCATACAAGATTTTTCTACTAATTCCTTTGCATATACTAACAACTTAAAGTAGTTATAAAATAAGTCTCTCCTGTGTTTTCACTGTACATTGCTGTGCATTTTGGTAATAAAATCCATTACTTCTGGTGGGCTTGGGAAGAAGCAATTGTAAGTTGTGTTCCAGCTAATTTTCTAGCAGCATTAGGGAGCTGGATCTTTCAAAGAACAAAATTTGGATACAGCACCAGGTCTAGCTAATACTAGTCATCTCATTGCTTTATTAGATCCCACATTCTTCACCTTAGCTAGTCTTGTGAAGAATTGATTAAACTACCCATCAACAATTCCTTCACTAACATGAACATCTGAAAAGGATATGCTAAATGGCATTTTAATCTTTTTGGAAAACCTTTGTTTTTTAATATTGCTACAATGAGTCTATTCAGGTCTTTCAGACTTAATACCAAACATTATTAAAGCAACAACACAAAACAAAACCACATGAAAAAAATCCCTAAAAAACATCCAGAACTGAGCAAGTGCTTAATAAACAGTCTTATCTAGCAAGGCATTGCGCCATTATTTGATTGAATTAATGCATTTAGCAGTATAAGCTATGCTCTTTACCTCTTTAGAAAGTTTAGCTGTCTTTTAAGTGTCACCTTACTTTTGAATTCCTAAGCATCTAATTTCTTATTTTTAGAGAATTACAGCATTAAGTGTTTTTTTCCAATCATTCTTTGATATATATTCAGAACTTGTACTTCAGTTTAACCTAGTTTCCTTTATTTAGGAATACTGTCTGTGTTTTCCTAACCAATGCAAGTGCAACATTCGTGTAACTTCTGTGATTTCCATAGGGTTACCTCAGCTCTGTACTGTGGTACTGCAGATTAGAAAGCAAATAATAGAGAAGATGAGATTAATGCAATAAATCCTTAGAATACTATATGGGGTTTTTATTCCAGATACAAAAAATTATAAAGATTTATGAGATATAGATTTATATAAACAACAAAGCCTTCCAACTATCTGTATCTGAAGGAAAAACAGAAACAGGACAAGCTCCGTGTCAACATTTTCCATCAAGTATGAGTGTCATGTCACAACCTGGGGATCAGGCCCAGCCAGCATGGCTTCATGAAAGACAGGTCCTGCCTGACCAGCCTGATCTCCTTCTACAACCAGGTGACCCGCCTAGTGGTCTGGTCATCTCTGCCTAAATGAGGGCAAGGCTGTGGATATTGTCTACCTAGACTTTAGTAAGGCCTTCGGCACTGTCTCCCACAACATTCTCCTGGAGAAGTTGGTGGCTCATGGGTTAGACAGGTATACTCTTTGCTGGGTAAAAAACTGGCTGGATGGCCGAGCCCAGAGAGTGGTGGTGAATGGAGTGAAATCCAGTTAGCAGCCAGTCACAAGTGATGTTCCCCAGGGCTCAGTTTTGGGGCCAGTCTTGTTTAACATCTTCATCAATGATCTGGATGAGGGGACTGAGTGCACCCTCAGTAAGTTTGCAGATGACACCAAGTTGGGTGGGAGTGTCGATCTGCTCGAGGGTAGGAAGGCCCTGCAGAGGGATCTGGATAGGCTGGATCGATGGGCTGAGGCCATTTGTACGAGGTTTAACAGGGCCAAGTGCCGGGTCCTGCACTTGGGTCACAACAACCCCATGCAATGCTACAGGCTTGGGGAAGAGTGGCTGGAAAGCTGCCCGGCAGAAAAGGACCTGGGGGTGCTGGTCGACAGACGGCTGAACATGGGTGGGCAGTGTGCCCAGGTGGCCAAGAAGGCCAGCAGCATCCTGGCTTGTATCAGGAATAGTGTGGCCAGCAGGAGTAGGGAAGTGATCGTGCCCTTTTACTCAGCACTGGTGAGGCCGCACCTCGAATACTGTGTTCAGTTTTGGGCCCCTCAGTACAAAAAGGACATTGAGGCGCTGGACCGTGTCCAGAGAAGGGCAACGAGGCTGGTGACAGGTCTGGAGAACAAGTCTTATCAGGAGCAGCTGAGAGAACTACAGTTGTTTAGTTTGGAGAAGAGGAGGCTGAGGGGAGACCTTATCGCTCCCTAAAACTACGTGAAAGGAGGTTGTAGTGAGGCGGGTGTTGGACTCTTCTCCCAAGAAACTAGCGACAGGATGAGAGGAAATGGCCTCAAGTTGTGTCAGGGGAGGTTCAGATTGGATATCAGGAAGAATTTCTTTACCGAAAGAGTGGTTAGGCATTGGAACAGGCTGCCCAGAGAGGTGGTGGAGTCACCATCCCTGGAGGTATTCAAAAAAGGTGTAGATGTGGCACTCCAGGGCCTGGTTTAGGAGGCATGGTGGTGTTGGGTTGATGGTTGGACTTGATGATCTTAGAGGTATTTTCCAACCTTAATGATTCTATGATTCTATGATGCTATATTTGAAGGAATTTCAATGTGTTGAAGTTTAAGCCAGAAGATGAAGTTAAATAACAGAGAATTCAATGCAACAAAATTGCAAAGTTCTTTCTAAATTAACTGTAATTTAAAATTATTCAGGATTTTTTCTGCATATGTTTACAAAACCAAGTTATTTTAATGTTATAGGAATTACTGCTCATCTATCCAATTTATGAATCCAACATTACTTCCCTTGTATCTCTAGGAATTACTTTTTTCATTTGTCCTCTTTCATTTTGCCAAAAAAAAAAAAAAGAAAGGTGGACAAGGACTGCTGGTTTAGCATCATGTCAGACTTCATTTTAAAGGTCCATCAGAGCCAGGGATTCCAAAATTCATATTCTTCTTTTGTGCTTTGAGTTTTGTTCTGTAACCTAGTTATTATACATTATCACTTTTCCCAGCAATTTTTCAAGATACTTACCATCAGAATAAATATTGTGTTCCAGGGATCATAAAAGCACAAAGGACAGATTTGCACTCATTTAGAATGCTCTTGCCATCTGCTAATCTGGTAGAATTTGGACTGATCAGGTGAAATGATTCCAACAGAGTATTTCAGATATTATCCTCTTCCTCCTTCATAAAATGAACTGTTTCCTTGCCCCTTCATATCCCTTGAATTACTTAAGCTTAGTAGTTTTCATTGGATTGAGAAAATCAAAAGTAAATACTCAAGCAGGAAGGATCAGAGTAATCCACCTTTCTTATGAGAAGGGAGAAGTACTTAGAAGAGTGGAAGGAGAAACAAAAGAAAAAAGAATTCTTACAGAGGGTGTGAAAAGCATTGGACAGGATGGTTCTTGACACCCAATGAAAAGAGAGAGGCAATTCCTAAAAGGATGTTTTGGGGCAGGCATGTATTTATTACCAAACACAATACTAAGGTAGTAACCTCATCCATTTCTCTATAGGATGGCTAGGAGTCCAAGGCTTAGCTCCCTGGATGTGACAGCCTATGCAGAGACTACAAGAGAATTGCACCAAGCGTCTCACCTATCAGCATTGTTTTCATAGAAATGGTCACACAGGCAAAAGCAGAAAAAAACCCTCAGAATTCAGTTTTTACTCTAATACCATGGCTCCTACCTTGGCTGATTGACACTATTCCCTAAGACAGCATAGCTTTGTAGCCCCTAAACTCTGAGACAAATTACCTGGAGCAGCAGTGTGTCCTAGGGAAATGCCACTATACAGTTTCTGTGGTCTAATGTTCTTCCCAAGCATCCATTGCTGGCCACTGGACTAAATACACCTTTGATGTGGACTAGTAGAGGCGTTCTTAAGTTCCTATATAGCTTGGCCTAGAGGCTAACTAGTGATGGTAAATGGCATGATCTTAGACAATTGTCTGAGACTGCTGCTACTCAAACAATCCAGAAACAACCATCTGATATCTTTCATCTTTGCTTAGTAGAGAACAAGTCTGGGGAGCTTTCAGGGAAGAGAGC
Organism: Fregata magnificens; assembly: GCA_013389945.1. Classification (NCBI taxonomy): domain Eukaryota; kingdom Metazoa; phylum Chordata; class Aves; order Suliformes; family Fregatidae; genus Fregata; species Fregata magnificens. The sequence continues at coordinate 54,285 of WAAD01039284.1, forward strand.
TGAAATTCAGAGTGTGATGAATGTTATAACTGATTGGTTTGGTTAGAGATTCTGTATATGCATTGCATGTTACTCTTGTGGAAGGGTTGTCATTAAACAGCAGAGAGAGAAGCTGCTTGTCCCAATCCTAGCTGCTGCATTCTGGTTTCAGAAGACATTAATTTACAGTAGCTGAGCAGGTACATCTAGGAGTGCTCAGAATCATGCGTGTGCAAAATCCCAGCCAAAACCCAGCGTTAAGAAAAGAGCAGAGATCTTGAATTCACAGGAAACATTGTGGATTTCCTAATAACTGAACAGTCATTGTATCGAACTTAAAAAAGACTGGATCAGATCAACAGGCATGAGCAGTAACAGGTAGGGGCCATATTTGTAAATGAATCTTTTATTTTAATTGTCTCACTCATGAGATCAAGGATTTGTCTTTTAAGAAATCATTATTCTAATTTCTGTTTTAATAATACATATCTTAAGAGATTCAAAACATCTTTCTTCATTTTTATGTGTTTCCTTCAAGAAAATGTGTGGGCAATTCAGTCTTAAAGCTCTTACCAACTCAGTGCCTCATACCACAACGACAGAATAAATTTGCCTTAAATCCATACCCTGCCTCTATTGTTGTATAGTCATTCAAAATCCTAAGTGTGCCAGTGCCAGGGCACGTTGTTAAGACATCCAGAAAGCTTGACTAGGAGACAAGAAGAATGGCTACAAGCAAAACAGCTGAAGCATGACTGCTCAAGTGGATACATCAATGTTGTGGGTAAACCCCAGTAGGCAGCTCAGCCCTACACAGCCGCTCGCTCACTCCCCTTCCCTCCCCGTGGGTTGGGGGAGAGAATAGGAAAAATAAAAGTGAGAAAACTCGTGGATTGAGATAAAAACAGTTTAACAGGTAAAGGAAAAGCTGCACATGCAAGCAAAGGAAAATAAGGAATTCATTCACTACTTCCCATCACAGGCAGGTATTTTGCCGTTTCTGGAAAAGCAGGTCTTCATCGTGCATAATGGTGACTTAGGAAGACAAATGCTATAACTCTGAACATCCCCCTTCTTTCTTTCCTCAGCTTTTATTGCTGAGCACGACGTCCTGTGGTACGGGGTATCCCTTTGGTCAGTTGGGGTCAGCTGTCCCCGCTGTGTCCTCTCCCGACTTCTTGTGCACCCCCAGCCTACTCACTGGTTGGGCAGCGTAAGAAACAGAAAAGGCCTTCAGGCTGTGTAACCACTGTTCAGCAATAGCTAAAACATTGGTGTGTTATCAATACTGTTTTGGTCACAAATCCAAAACGTAGCACCATATGAGCTACTATGAAGAAAATTAACTCTATTCCAGCCAGAACCAGTACATGTAAGTCTAGAATAAGGGAGAGTATATTTATCTGCAGACTGTGATAGGTACTTTGAAAATTTGGTCTCTCCCCAAAAATAGGTACCCGTCTCCCCTGACAAAACTAGGCAACTTTTTTTAAATTTTATTTTTTTATTTCAACAGCTGATATACAGAACAGAAAAAAAAACCTGACCAGCAGGCAAAGGTCTAGCTCATGTAAGATACTTAAACCACAGAGCCAGAAGAAGGCCTACGCACAAAGGCTGCTTTGGGGAGTGTTCCCATCACAGCTCTCACTTTACTTTGAAAACCTCTGTTTAGTCTCACTCTTCCGTGGAGTCTGATTTGTCTGTGCCTTGACCCTGGCCCAGGCTGAGACCTCTGTCTTGCGACATGCCAAAGACAAAGGTGGAAAGACTGCTTGTAGGACACCTCACATAACAGCCCTTTGGAAACCTCCCTGGGTCGAGACTCTTGTTTTTCAGGGCCCTGAGTGCACTAACAGGCCTTAATTGTCCTGAGCAACTTCATTTGGGTCCTCCACCCAAGCACCCACTATCCACTGGCCTGGGAGCTGTATGTAAGATCAGGCCTGAGGCTTGCTCCTTGCCTAAGCTACATTGTATGTAAGTACATGTGTGTGCATGCATTTATTTTTATATATCTAAACTACAACACTCAACAAATAAAACCAATCTCCTAATTTCTTGGTGCTACCAGACAGAAAGCTACATAAATGTATTTCTAAATGTGTTCTTACTTTCCCTTAATTACAACACTAAGTCTCAAAACTTAGAAGAGATTGTCCTGAACCTTTTTAACATTTCAGAGTGACTTTTTGAAGCCTTTTTTATTCCTTTTAAGTGCAAAAAGATAGACTGAATAGACTAAGCGAAGGGAGAATGGCTTATATAGTGCTTTAGATTTGCTAATACAAGTAATGTTGCCATGGTAGTTCCTTTTCTTTGTACAGAGACTGCTGTGAAAACTAAAGAGGTAATTGAAGTGCAATTTTTGTTCTGTTGACAATTTTCTATTTTTTTATTTCTGTTTTTCTCTTTGGAAACAAAGAAAACTTTGCTTTACTGCCTAACTTTGTTGCACAAAACCTAATGATTGTTTTAAGACGACGTAGAGCATGTTTCAAGAATTTTTGTACAGGGAGTTGGCTACACAGGTCGGAAGCTAGCCAGGAAGCCAGGCAATTGGAGCAGTCTGCATGGTGGGAAACAGGGTAGCTGGACAGCCCTGACAACTGTGAAGTCCAGTGAGATCGGCAGGCTGCCCATTCACCCACCATGATGCCAGCTGGCATGTAAGGGGTAGGAGGGAAGCCTCTCTGCCTGCCTGATTCCCACCAAAAATGCAGAAGAACCAGCTTGTTCCCAAGGAAAACATAATTTTTGTGGAACCAGAATCCTCAGATGGGAAATTGTTTTGGAAATTGTTCAACCAGCTGTTTTGATAGCTGTGAGAAACTTGGTGTCGGGGAGCAGCACCAGCAGGGCTGCTCCACAGGGGAGGACAAACCAAGAGCCAAGGCTCCCAATTGCACAGGCAGGGCAGTGTCCTCACCAAGAGAATGTCATCTCTCAGGGTCTGAGCAGAGCCAGGGTGGTGACAGTGGCAGGCAGGATCCAGTGACGGTCCCAGACAAGTTGAGGCAATCTGTCACTGGGACCCATACACGGAGTCCAGGCAGGGCCAGAGTCAGCACAAAGCTATCTATAATAGAGGACCCAGGAGGCAGGTCTGGGGGTCCTTCCAGGAAGACCAGGGCAACAGGGCACAGGGCTGGGCAGGGGCACATCTACAGCGTAGCTCAGGCCAGGACTGGTTGCACACACTAGAGCTTACATGGATCTCCCAGAAAAAATGGACAGAGAATGCATGGGTAGGGATCCCAGGTGAGGCTGGTAATGGCAGTTAAGGCCAGTTAATGCACTCGTAATCATAACACTTAGATAAAAGTAAATTGTCATTTGTGAAGTCACATATGTATTCCATAATGGGGTAGTTTATTTGCATATGTTTATCATCTGTATCTATTATGCATTAAACATCAAAGTCAGTTAGGAATAGAAAGGATTTAGAAAAACAAAATATAATGTGGAGGTTGGTAAACCCAATAGTAATAAATATATTCTCTCAAAAGTAATTAAAAATGCAGGATGCACTGTTTTGTACATCCTATATTTTCCATCCACAAAACAAATTTACATAATGGTGTACATTTCAGAGTATGGCTTGTAAAATCTAATTTTAAAATCCATGAAAAAAAGTCTATACTATCTTTAAAGAAAACTCTGTACTATAGCATATCCTTCTAATGATGGACTAGTCTCTCTAGGAGAGAGCAGAATACTTAGTTATATGCTTAATATTAAGCCACCGAAGTTGATGAGTGTGCTGAGGGCATTCTGTTGACTTCAGTTATTCTGAATACCATTAGGAATATGGGCTACATTTCCAAGTGGTATAAACTGTCATGAAGAGGTTACAATGATTTACCCGAAGTATTATGTGAGTTCCTGAAAATAACACTTCCAATGCCAACTAACTTCTCACTGAAGTCACCAGGGTTTAAATGGATGCTTACATTGACTTATCTTTATCTCTACCTGTTTTGCTGAACAAGAACTAATATAAGTGTATGCTTGAAACTGGGTATTTCATTGAATCAAAGCCTGGAAAGTTCCCTTGGCTTCAGCATGAATAACTGGGATTTTGATTTGCAGTGAAATTTGCTTTGCAAATGCAGCAGGATCCCCTTCCTTCCCTCTGTCTCCTTCCACCCCTCTTTTTTTCAAATAAAGGTTAATTTTGCTTTTTCAGATCTTTAACCTGTTCTCATCTAAATCCGTCATCTAACTTGTGAAGGTAAAAATGTGGAAACTCTACATACCCAAACTTTACATTCACAGTTAAGTAAGACTCAATTTTAATGTACTGCACTTCTTTCAGTTATGTAATATTACCAATACCAGAGTAAAAAATGAAAGAATGTAGGAGGGTAAAGCACTGGGAAATAGGTTTTTTATAAGGATTTTGGAAATGGCAATGTATATGTTTCCCATAATGATTAAGGAGTAGAAATAACTGTCTGTAGATGTATGGCTGGTGGAGTTTCCTTCGGAGTGGTTATTTAGACAATGCAGTGATTTTTATTGCATTGTATTATTTATTCATGTCTTAAAGAACTTAGGGCCTGATTTTCAGAGTTATGGAGGTCCCTAAACATTCATTTAGGTAAGTTCCTGAAGGAATTTCCACATGCACCTATTTGGCTGATACCTCCTGAAATCCCACTAACTGTCTATCTGAATCTCTCAGCATCTAAATACTGAGCAAAAAACCTGGCTGCTCCAGATCTGGGTAGTTCCCCAGTAATTTCCACTCCTAAGCAGTATGATAAGTGACAAACTTTATTGCCAGGTCAGGAGGCAAAGTGGGATTCCTATAGCTATTCCGTTAGGGTCTAAATGTCAGTCCTGTGGCACTCCTACAGATGGGAGAACTGCATACTGTCCTGTTCCTGCTTCCTGGAAATCATCTCACTTCAGTGCTTGGTTAATCAGAATTATCACTGTGTTTGGTGTAGGTGCAAGGTTTTTGCAGCAGGGGGGCTGCTCTATGGGAAGAGAGGAGGGACTGCTGGTTCCCACTGGCTCCAATGGACCCACCGCAGGACACAGCTGAGTCCATCAGCAAAGCTGGTGGCACCTCTGGAAAAACGTATTTAAGAAACAGCAGGAAACACTGGACAGGCAGAGGAGGAAGGAACAAGGAAGAGTGAGAAACCACAGTGCAAACACCAAGGTCAGAGAAGGAGGAGGAGGTGCTCCGGGCACCGGAGCTGGTATTCCCCTGCAGCCTTTGGAGAGGACCATGGTGGAGCGGGTATTTCCCTGCAGCCCGTGAAGGGACTCCACGCTGGAGCAGATGGATATTTCCTGAAGGAAATACAGCCTGTGGAGATCCCAGGCTGGAGCAGATTTTGTTCCTGAAGGACTTCAGCCTGTGGGAGAGCCCATGCTGGAAAGGAGGAAAGTGTGAGAGAGGAGCATCGGAGAGAAAATGCTATGTACTCACTCACCTCCGCACGCATCTCTCCCTGCAATGTTCAGGGGCGGGGCGGGGCAGAGGATTCTGGAGTCAAGGACTGAAGCTGAGTTTTAAAACTTTGTTTTAATGTTTGTCTTTGTTTCTCACTACTCAAATCTATTTTAATTGGCAATAAATTAAATTAATGTTTTGCCCATGACATTAACTGGTAAGCAATCTCCCTGTCTGTATCTCAAACCATGAGCTTTTCATCCTATTTTGTCCCCCTGTCCCGCTGAGGATGGGGGAGTGAGTGAGCAGCTGGGTAGACATTTGGCCCTTAGCCAGGGCTAACCCACTGCAACCAGGAAAATCACATTTACCTAATTTCCCTCTCCAGGAGAAGGAAAAAGGCTCCTACAGTGATTTGGTGGCATAATTTGCTTCCTCTTCATTTTCTAGGTCTGTAAATAGTGCCTCTTCAGATTTTAGTGTTGCAAAACTAAATACATCTTCCTACTTTTCAAGAAAGACCAAACCTTTGTTGCAGTACATCACTTGTACTCCTACCTACAACATTTTCAAAAAATTTCACTTTCTGTGAGTCTGATGTAAAGCCCATTAACACTGTTATAAACCTTTTCATTTACTGCGATAGGCTCTGAATAGAACTGCAAAAGCCAGCATAGTTTTAAGAAAATACAATTTCCAAAGACCACTGTGATAAGTAATACAGAAGTTATAGAAACAACTTAATAGTGAATATAATATAACTTTATTTAAATAAAGATACCACTGTACAGGGAAATCGGTCACTTCTTCTGTATCTTTAATTAATGTTTTGGAAACATAAAGATCTGAGTTTCTATCAATGAAAATGCATTAAAAAAATGCATTTTGCAAATCTTGAACCTCTTCTTGCAGCTAGCTAAATCTTTATCATTGGATGGATTCCAAAAACTGTGAAACCCCTGGTTTCAGTCAAAAGCAGAGGGGTTTCCACTGCCACTGGGAATATGCCCACATGAAACATGCTACCCATTCATTATTTCATATTTTCCTGTCATATTTTATTTTTATGAACAAGGTGAATAGCAAAACATGATATAAAAAGTAGAAGGGTAAGGTGGTTTTTCATTTGTGTGCAAAGCTATGAAAGAAAAGAGGAAATGCTTGTTTATCTCTTAGTCTTTACAATCATATCTGACACATAGCCTCAGATATTGTAGTTTCAAGATATAGTGAGAAAGAGTAAGAAATTAAACAACCCAAAGAAAAAGAGACATTGTTCTATTTCATGTGTAAACTGTGATGCATCCTAGAGTACAATAGAAACTTACAAAATTTTAATAAAACTGATATAAATCAGTGGTTAATTTACGAAGTCTAAAGGCTAGATAATCCCTGTATAAAGTAACCTGATTGAATCATGCCACATACGGAGATCTTGTTTCAGTGTAATCACTATTTTTCTAGGTTTCCAGTGTTTGTTCATTACGAATATGAATAGTTTTCCAGGAATGCATGTAAATACTTTAGTAATACAAAAAGAGATGGTTGTCCTCTCTGTTGAGATGACTAGCTCTGTGAACAAGGGGAAAGCAGTGGATGTTGTATACCTTAATTTCAGCAAGGCCTTTGACATGGTCCCCCATAGTAACCTTATAGCTAAATTGGTCAAATAGGAATTCAGTAAATGGACAACTGAGTGGAAGTGAGTGAAAAATTGGCTTTCCCATTGGGCTCAACAGGTAATAATCAGCCAACTGGCAGCTGGTTACTAGTGATATCTCTCAGAAATCAAAACTGGGACTTTTTTAAATCTGGACAATAGGAACAGCCAGATTGGCAGGGCAGAAGTTGTTATGCTGGAGGACAGGGCTGGTATTCAGAGGGACCTGACAAATGGGGCTGGACAAATGGGCTGATGGGAACCTCAAGAAGTTCAAAAAAGGTAAATGCAAAGACATGCACCTAGGGAGGAATAGCTTCATGCACCAGTACATGCTGCAGACTGGCTGACTGGAAAGCAGCTTTGTGGAAAAGGACCTGGGGGTCCTGATGGGCACTATGTGGAACAGGGGCAATGTAATCTTGGGGCATTAGCAAGCATGGAGCCAGGAGGTAGAGGGAGGTGATCATTCCCCTCTACTGAGCCCTGGTGAGGCCACATCTGGTCCAGATCTGTGCTCCCCAGTAGAAGAAAGCATTGAGTTCCCAGAGCTCTCCCTTGGTGCCATGACCTTGCCGGCGACAAATGTATATCTACTAACCTTTATAATCACTGGCTGTAAGAAAGGGGAACTCAGCTTGATTGGTGGAAAGAAGTGAAAAATGTTTGCATGCAGATTAGTAACCACAGCAACCTAAAAGTAACATGAAGTAAACAGCAACAGTAGATGAAAAGGCTGGAAGAAATGATCAAAACTAATACGTAATTGCGGCATATGAAGACACGGATTCACTTTCATTTC